>JAJEKV010000051.1:5841943-6104409 GCA_021234155.1 Isoetes taiwanensis
TCGTTACGTATTGCTATGCTACGAAGTTATGTGTGGAGTAAGCAATCCCAATGGGTTGACTATATTTATCTAGTAGAGAGTTTGCCTATAACAAGATGAAACAGAGTCTTCCGCATCGCCCCTTTCATGATAAATTATGGTTAATAATGCCTTACTCCCCATACGGCACAACCCCCTCGCTCTAAAGTGCGGGAGGTCTCTCAACAACTCCTCCTCGAGATGCAAGCTTGGTCGCAGGAAGTACGTGGTTACTTGCTAGTCGCGACGCCAGCCGCCAAAAGAAAGTGTAGCAGATAAGCAATGACCCACGAAGTCTTCCGTGGGTGAATCGTTTGGCTTAAGATTAAGGTGCAAAACAAGCCAAGCTTAAGATTGGTAACTCGCGAAGAAGTTGGCACCCGCATGGGCCGGACCGCTCAAAATCACCTAACGTATTGGGAGCAAGTATCGGGCCTCGACTTGCCACCCCGCTTAAAAATCCACAAGGTTTTTCATGTGAGTCTTCTAAAGCAAAGACACCCTCGATCCGTAGGGAGGTTTTGAAACCCAACCCTCCTGAAAATGACAGTAGGAGTTACTAGAGATAGTACCGAAGCTCTTCTTGATCGAGCTTATAAACGTATCTCAGAGGACTCAAATGTTACAATACCTGCTGAGGATGCTACATGGTGATGCAAACAGTATCTGAGAAGCACTCCATCCGGATTCTTCATGCGCCGACCAAGGTCAAGACCATCAACGATGCGACAACCCGCCCCTACGGGTAAGCTTGAAGACTTGATTCGCCGAGAATCTGTGAGGGTAGATGCATCAGAAGTTAACAATGGCTATCGATGATGGGATCACCTTCGTTCCTTAGACGTGGTGTACCGTCAATGTGACACTAATCACCTAACCGCTTGTGTGCTACATGTAGTTCTTAGTCACATTCATCTTGGCTATAATAGAACGCGGACCATTCTTTACGCCAAGAATGAATTGCTAACCATAGGCATGATGGTCCTCGTAGAGCAATTCTTTATTCTTTAGGGGTGGACCCTTCAACCACAACCTAATTATTTTATCTATGAAACCGAGCATATTGACATGTGCAGGCCGGAGCGCGATGCGACCGCTTCATGTATAGGGGGTTGGTCGATGACCGACTTTTCTCCGCTTTCATGGTGTTTTACATAGTTCCTTAGTGTTATTAATCGCTAAGATATTGACTGGGTCCTTGAACTTGTTGCTTATGATAATCATGTGAACCGCACTCCTCGGGTGCTTGAACCGCTTTTAAACTTCTTGAAATTTTAATACATTATCTTCCTAAATAAGGAATTTTTCCTTCATAACGCCAATTACTACATTTAGATCTAACCCAATGTCGGGGCAGCATTAATCCTAAGGAGGGGGAGAGAGAATGTGACGCCTGGGGTATTTATAATGGTATACGATAAATATATTGACATCGCCACCTAGTATAGATATCGCCACCATGGGGGTATGGTAACTCTAGGGGTTGGACGTAAGGATTAAATTAGCTATGCTAATTTAATTATTAAGGATAATAACCTATAACTAAGGAATTAATATTTAAAAGCCATAATTAAGTTACTATATTTCTGGAAGGTTTCACGCGGCCACCCCTCATTGGCTAACATGGTAATGCTAATTGGGATCAATAGGGTGGATCACCTCCATATCTACAACTCACCTGAAATCGCTGGAGCGCCACCCTTGTGACTGTGAGTCAGCCACCTTGAGCAGCTTGGACGCCACCCTTCCGACGAAATTTAACACCAAGACCAAGAAGATGGAACTTCAATGACAACGGGTCCAGCTAGAAACACAGGGTGGCTAGGTAGTTGTGAATTTAGGATAGCTACCGCTGGGCACCTATTTGGGTTGTTGGTCTCTGCTCTTCTGTTTTACTCGTAGGAACTAACCCCTTGATTGTAAAGGTAAGTTCTCTTTATATTCGACTCGGGTTTTGCTCAGAAGGATGGATTTCTCGATGGTTCTTGGCCTAATATTACTGGAATGGGGGAATTAAGGGGGTAGAGACCTCGAGCCATTTACGTATGCTCCTAGATGTAGCCCCAGATATCCCAGCACTGGCGCCTCGTGTACAAGAGCCCAATCGGGGTCATAGACGCCAAGTGGACCGGCTTAGCACCAGACAAGGAACACAAAGTGGTGAAGTGGGGGTGGGTCTGCACCTAACATAAAAGGCTCAGACTCCTACAAAGGAGCTAGGCCTCGAGCAGCCGGTCACGTGAGGGCCGGGTATGGGTCTCACACTTCGGGTGTGAGGTGTGACCAGTATGGGGCACCTTGCACTTTGAGTAGATTTAGGGTGAGTGTTGGGCACGGATGCGGGTCGCCGATGCGCACGTATTCTCTTAGCTCACCCATAGAACCACCGTGGATTTGGAAGGGGACGCCCCCGACCTCGGCCTCATCTGGACCGGGGCTTCATGAACCCCGGGAGGGCTCGCCAGGATGCGCCTCGAGCCCGCGTTTCCCGAAGGCTATAGCGGCCATAGCGCGGAATTGGACCCATCTGCAAAGTGTGCAATGTGAGGGGCTGGCTGAGTGGACCACCCTAGTCGACAAATTATGCCGCCAACGCCAAAGTTATACCTCTTCTCGGCCGATCTTCTTTGAGGCCAAGTCGGGCCGCTTTACCCTCACGTGAGCTCTGAACCGGTAGAACCTTGGTTTGGGGTGTGTTCTTAGGTTTTAGATGCATACTTTGCCGCTGGTATTTGATGGATGTGCCACCCTTCGCGGGTGGTTATTTATATATGATTTATGCCGGTAAGCAATCCTTGTATTCACGCTTTCCATGACATAGGCGCCTATTGAAGGCGTACGCCTAATGACCCTCAGGTCCTTCACTTGAGCTGCCTCATTATAGACGGCCCGAAGTAGACTGAGGTCTCGCTATGGCAAGTTGGTTGCCATGGGAGGGAAGTCCCGTATGTATACCGGTGGTCGATATGTTCGTGGAGCGGCCACAATATGTGCCTCAAATATCCATATGTGAAACTTTGACGCTTTTTGCTTTTGTAATTATTTTTGTTGGTTGAAATAGTAAATGCTAGTAGCATTTTGGCGCTTATGGATTTCTGGCAATAGAGAAACAATGCTTATAAGGAATGTAGGAGATAGTTAAATATACCAAGGCAAAAAATCCGAAAGACAAATCCAAAATTGATGCTGAAAAATGTCACTCTTAGAAGTAAAGTTGGCACATCAATAAGAAATAAGTACAAAATATATAAAACACAAAATCTGTCCTCACTATTGATGTATTTTAGTTCAATGCATGGAACTCTAAATATACATCTCATTACATGACATCACCAAGGGCTCCTGATGTTGTACTTCGTTGATGCTCTCGCGGATATCTTCACTTCTCCTGATGATAAATCTGGCCGGGTAAAAGTGAAATGTATAGGGCGAAGGTTGACTGAATCACAATTTATGTCTCACAATTTAATTATCATAATATGAGAGACACCATACCCAAGGTAGGCCTCAGATAGTGGAATCAGTGGGCAAAAAGTATGCTAGTGGTATCAAAAACGCTGCCCCAAGACTTTAGATCAGCACCAGGATGTACTATTCATCATAGTATTCCACTTGTTATTAATTGAGTTGTTACATACTTCTATTGATTACCTAATTAACGTGGTGCTAGTACCAAGAATACCTTAAACAAGTCGCCATATGGGTGCTATATGAGTGCCGGGCCAAAGATAAACCGGACGCTCGCTTGCACCCCACCAAGATACTTTGCTCCATCGTGATAACGCGATCTGAAGAAATGATTTATAAAACCCTAAAAAGTGTTCCATTACATATTCGGTCGCAGTGAGTTCTTTTGCTACCAAAACACCAATTCGCCAAAGGTAACGGGTCATTTCTCATCCTGAGCAAAAAATATAAGTATTTAAAAGGTTAGTCAAAGCATTACATTATCCAATAAATATATACATGTATGATATCCGCCACTCACCTCAAAGCACATCCGCTGCAAAACAATGTTCCCCTGCAGGCTTGAGCAAACAGAAAGTCATCGACAAGTTGATAAAGTGCTCCAACTTGACAACTTCGCCAAGAGCAATATTTCTTTGAGCTTGCAATGAGCTCTCACTTCCACGCCATACCCCATGTACATGAGCATGGTATTTCGCTCCCAATCATACCTTCCATGACCCAAGAGCACGTGATGACAAAAGTAACATCGAGATGTGTAGTCTGCCACCCTTTTAGGCATTTGGTGACACACTACAAGAGGATGGGGGTATAGTGTCAACCCTATGACAAGGCATAGGTCTAGTGTCAATTTTGTGTCGCATCACATTATCTTGACACAAAGTGCTTGTGTTGTGTCAAGTTTATGTCTAGTGCATAGTGCCAAACATCCTGGCCCCAACGCAAGAATTACATCCCTTGTCAACTTTTTGTCGCACTTAAGTTGGTTATTGCAACAACTTTTGAACAATATTATAATTCATGTAACAAACCTTTCTTAAGGCTTGTAAACAAAATGGTATCCAAATTTTAACTATTATTTCAACTAAATTGTGAGAAGCATTTGTCCAATTTAAGTGGGTTGCTTGCAACAACCTTTTAAAACAACATTATAACTATGTCGCTACAATACTTTCTTTTTAAGACTTATAAATGTAATGCCATCCAACTTTGTATCTAGTATTTCAACAAAAATTGTGTTGTGTATTCATACATAAGATATAGTACCACTGACCAAGGGATATTATTTTGTATGATCTGCTAGAATGATTTTGGATATCTAAGAACTAGTTAGATGAAGGGGAATAGTAAATGGTGAACAACGTGGAACAAAGGAGCAAACTATTGGGAAGGAAAGCCCATCAAATATGAGATACTTAACACATAACATATATCGAAACTCTAGGGACTACTCTTTATATGACGAATAAATGAATTCATAGAATTGCAAGAAGGTGCAAACAAATGCCACCACTTAGATTGCTCTTGTAGGTCGATCTCAACGGATGGACGCTCTCTTGAACGATGATCCCGAGGATGAGTAGCAAGAAGAGGAACCTCAGCTCTCGTAAGATTTACAAGGAATTACTACAAATCTGATGTAAATTTAGAGACGCATAAATTTGGAAAAAGACAACACCAATATCAAATGATTCAAACCATAGTAGTAATTGCACTAAGATTATAATGTTGATTATTCATGTGTGAACACATCAATTGCTCACCTAGATTATGCTCACCATCTACCACCAATATCTAGATGTAAACTAAGAGCCAAACCTAATTGTTTTTAATCCATCATGTGCATGTCCAATAATTTCTTCGCCTTCGTAATCCTCATCATGAACATGAACATGGATTGGTGAATTGTACCGGAGACGGAGCACATAATTCGGCTTTTATCAACCTCCTCTTCGCGGAAAGTGCTAATGGCGCATTTTAAAGAAACATGTTCATCCATATGATCCTCATGCAAATTACTTTCTAGATAACCTTCTCCCAAATATGCACCCTCCTCTTCAATGTCTTCTCCTTCTCCTTCACATGCAATGATATGTCATCATCATTATTAGTGATGTCTAGAATAGCCTCGCAGGTGGCCACCACCACCACCACACCACCATCAACATCATCAAAGATCATCGCCAGATAAAGCAAATATACCGCCGAAAGCTCTTTTGGTTGACAATGTACGCACAATCCACCGGCCAGCTTAGTCATTAGGATTCTCATGGATAAATATCCGGCCAACCCGACTTGGAAACACGAAAAGGTTCTTTAATTTCAGCTAATACCTTTTGAAGAATATAATTTCTATAAATCCGCATGGATGAGTCCTAACTATCTTGCCAATGCACTCTATATACAACTTTGAACCATCGTGGCCTTCAAGACATTGACATGAAATCTGCCTTTAATAATGTCTGGTCAGATTCCCACATAATCCAGGTTACTTCCGTAAGGTTGCGATCCCCGGTTATTAGATTGACTTTTTGTTCAAATTCGCCGATCCCCCTCGGAATCAAATGTAACCCTACACTTATCAACGCTGTTGATGCATAAGATGTTGTCCATATGCCCACATTGAAGTATAGAATCGCTGCTAGAACCAAATTATGATAGTTATGAGTAATACAAAGATAAAGAGAATGAAATTTAGGACCGTGAGATTTATAATTTTTTACCTTCTTGCTACAACCAAGGCAAGCTCATAATCATCATCCGAATACCTTGGCCACGATCTTTAGCTTCGGCCCATATTAATGCAGCCAACAACCATGCATTATCCATAACATCCGGTAAACTAGATTGTCCCATTGATCGGCCCCGCGACCTTCTATGTGCATCCTCCTTAGCAATTTCATATATGTCCCTCCCACGGGTTGCAAACTTGCAGTATTATTAAGGACAAATGTGCTTATAGCAATAAGCATGCCATCACTCAAACTCCGCTCTACCCATTACCTTGTAATACTTCGACGCATCTCTTTGAGTTCTTCTTTTTCCCACAATTTAGGAGCATCCGATGGCATGAGATAGTGGCATCATTTAGATAAAATAATGTTTTGGACAAGATGGTTTCAGCCATGCAACCCTCCTGTTTTGCCATTTGACGACAAAGTTTTTGAGCACCTTCATGTAGCTTCTAGAAAGAACATCCATTCGGCCCGGGAGCGTGTTCTCGCCAACCTTATCTCATTTGGAATATGCATCAAGAGATGTACCTATGTATGTAAGCACCTTGTTAATTATGCGATAACTCAAGTAGAAATAAAATTGTACTCAGAGTTGCTACGTATGATTGCATAACATTTCTTTTAGTAGTACCGGAGGTCAAGAAAACTAGTGGGAAATTTCTTTTCAATGTCACAAAGTAGTATAATCACTTCCTCCCTCCACTTTTGATATCTCTACCACTTCAATTTCTTTTGGAGGAGACCCACCTTGCAAATTTACCCAATCGAAATATAATAATAATTACTTCTGTGAGTCAAGAAGTCGCTTATCACACATGGAAGTATATGTCGAAAGTCCATGAAGTATCATTGCATGCCGCAATACAATTTATTCCAAGAAATGAAAGCACAAGAACCAAAGTATACCAAGAAACTTATGCCAATCATGTGTCTTTAATCCAAATAGGCTACCTTTTTTAGTAAACGCCTTTCAAAGAAGCCCCCATATCCAAGTTGGTGGCGCGACCTTTGCTATCCTCTTGTTCACTTTGGCCCCGTTGTTTTTTCCTAGAACACATGCACCTTGTTTCCACGCCGTAGTCTTCTTGCCTACCCTCCCCGATGGGCCAATATTTTTTTTTTTTTTTTTTCTTTCGCATCCATCCTAGCACCCAAGGTTTCCCATTCTCCCTCGTTAAATGCTGCCAAAGAGAATGAGCAACATTCTTGAAAAATGTGCATAGGGTCTAGTAAATGGACCAACTCCAAGTCAGTCCAAGATCTAACCTATAAAAAATTGATAACCTCTTCATTCCAGAGGAGTTTTTGCATTGGAATCCTTATAACCACCAAATAATCCACATTGGGATTCATCTCCGCCAAGCATCCAACCAATCCTTGGGTGTCCATCGCTTGGGTTTTGCATCTCATTAGAGCCACGGCACGGCCCTCCGGCAAGTACTTTATGCCCCTAATATATTTGTTTCTTCGATGTTTTGACCTATAAGAGGTTGTTAGTCCCACAAGATGGGCATCCACATGCACCACTTGTTTGTAGACCCGCAATAAAATGGAAGGTAAAGTACTAGAGTAATAAGTAATATGATTTTGCACTCTTACTATATCATAACCCCAAGCTTCGTAAAAACCGATAATCATGAAGAGTAAAGCATAACATCCCATGGAATGTAAAGTCGCGGGGAGTTTTAGAATAGAATAGAATAGAATAGAATAGAATAGAATAGTTTTTTAACGCCCACTAGACCAATAGGTCATGGGACCCATACAATGGGCTAGTACAATCATTACTACTAGGATTAAAAAACCTCGCCGAAAGGTTTTCAAGGGAAAAACCTTTGCAAAGAATGATGATACTAGACAAGCTGAGATAATAACTACCGAGGGCTCAAAGAATTGGCCGACGCTTATCTAGAACCCTCAAGTATGTATAATGCCAAGTCATGCACGATGGTGGTGCTCGAGAAGTTGTGGAAGCCGGAATGGAATGCTAATGTCAAAAATGATTCCTGACTATCTCAAAAGCAGGCAACCCGTAAGAGTATGGCTTTCATCTTCAATAACTCAGAATCGGGCAACATGCACATAGTCTCGCCACAAGCAATTAAGGCCGCCCCATCTACCGTGCCTCAACTGTACCGCGGGGACCTCGCCGTAATTGATGCAATAGCTACAAGTTTGTTCCCCGACAATGAAGCAAGCAAATAAGCTTAAACGGCGCCAAGGTGGGATTTATGTGTGCATGGTAATGACCGGCCACTTGGGCCAAAGTAATCAAGGTCCCCATATCTTTTTGAGAAAAACAACCATTGAGATATTGTTGCAAAGCTCGATCGAATCGGGTGCAAGCATCGCGCAAAGGCTCGCTGTACAGCCCAATTGGCAAAACCATGTAGTGCAATGCTCTTCCAACATCGCTTCGACGCCGAGAGATTCACCATGGCAAGTGCAAGAACAGGATACCTAACATCATCCATGTGGTGCACCTTGCGCATATAGTGGAGATGGCGCCATGGCGTAATGTTGAAGAGGCCAAAAACCCCGCCTCCTTGTAAAAGAATAGCATAGGGCACCGCTTGTTTTAACTCCGTGGTCGTAAGTGAGAAAGGACTTTGCACCCGCCTAAGCTCTCCCAAGCACTAGCACTAATGGCAGCCCCCACACTTCAGAGCTATATATAAAGAAAACAGGGTCTACCAAAGCCCTAAAACAAGTGGGCTTTCCGTGGCCAATCATGAATTTCTCAAAAAAAACAATTGTTTTGCATTGCATAGAGTGCTTCCATCCATCCAGCCAGCCCACCAGCTTGGTAATACACTGTTCCCAAAGTGTGTTCTACACGATGTCGACATATGCACTCCCTTCTACAAAACTTCAAGTTCTTCTACTAAAGGTTCTAAGTATACATCCTTTCCCTCAGAATAGCCCATTTTATGCTTAATGCAAAGTAAAAATAACTCATATACACATACGCACTGAATGATCAAAGTCAAGATCATGTGGCCGTGTTTTGTGGCCATCCATGGTGGGATATTATAATTCACAACGCCATGGTGCCACACACTATGCGCGAGGATGATCTAGTCCCCCATGGGCAAACACCATCAATCCCTAACCCAAGCCTAACATTGCAGGTTCCAATGCAAATATGGGCCACCTCTTCTATATATATTTCCACAAAGTCCCATCAACAGTATTCTCATTTTTCCATCGCTGCTAATGTCGTCGTATGGTAATCCATGTAATCCGCTAGGGTTGGTGATCGAACATATGACGGGGCGCGAATTATAGGCATGTGACGTGAAACCTTTCGCGCCACCTTTGTCTTCCTACCTTCTTCATAACGTGGCTTTACACATTGACATGAATCATGGTTTGCATAGTCTTTGCAAAATAAGATACAATCATTGACACATGCATGCACAACATTATACTCCAGCCCCAAGGATCGTATTAGTTCTCTAGCTTCCCGCCTAGATTTTGGAAGACAATGACCATCCGGGTAATATCTTATCAAGCAAACTATAAAAATATCAAGTAAGTATATCTGCATATGTCCCCCTCCCACACCAAAAATAAAGAATGAATTATATGTACATACCTAAAAAAGTTCGACACATTGTTGCTCCAACCAGAATTGTGTTGAAATTTAGAATAAGCATACATGTGGCAAGGCGAGATACACGGCATTTGGGAACAATGGTGTGCTTGCCCCCATTATGGAGATACGCTGCCTTATCAATGCATGGCTCATCATCTACTTCATGGGCACCATCATTTTTTGCACCACTATTGGCTTTTAGTTTATTGGAAAAAAATTTGTGATCATATCATGAATTGCCTCCTCACCAACAAAAGTACTATGCGAGCTAGACACTTCACTAGGTGACTATATGGCCACATAAAGATGTGTAAGAAGTGAATATAAATGGAAGAATGAAGATACACAAGACATGTTACAAGTTTACCTACAAAACTTTACGCTTTTTCTCCCATTTGGAAACAAATAAAAAGCATAAAGAAAGGAAGATAGATGTGATACACTCACAATATTTGGCGCCACGCTCGAGGTTATTTTCTTCATCAAGTTATGCTTGGTCGATTAGTACATATTCCATACTTTGCTTCATGATCCCGTTTAATGCGATATGAACGACTTGTCTTGCCATTACATTTATTGCACCAACAAGTGCCTCGACGGTAGAGAACTTCTCGGCCGGGTCTGCCCTCCTAGCCCTTTTCCTATATCTTTGTCGAGGAGGATGATGAATTTGATGAAGAGGATGTTGAAGAAGATGATTTGGCCACCCGGGCGGGCAAACAATCGTTTCACTATTGTAGCTACTAGTTCCGTGAGCTCGCCATTTGACATTTGGGAATGGATCTAGTGACACAAACCTATGGTAAGAATATTGCCTAGCAAAAAAAAAAAAAAAAATCAAAAAGTAAAACAACATTTCAATTGACATTTTGAAATGGATCTAGTGACACAAACCATGGTAAAAATATTGACCCCAAAACATTTTACATTGCCACCGCACTGTAACTCCGTGCCCCGTGACCCAACTAAGGAGGCACCATTCCAAACGCCGCCGGCTCGCCTTACGGATAGCGCCACATCCTCACGCCACCACTTCTATCCTCGAGTCGCCTATGTCATCCGTGACCATGCAAAGCCGGATAAGGAGTACCGAAGATTTGCTTGATACTACCATAACCAAAGATATGGAAAAACAGGAAATTGGCCCAGTTTGATGGGAAATCTAGAGGCGGATTGAATGCAGAGTCCTGGTTGGACGAGACGAAGGAATTTGGGAAATCCTATGGCATGACGGAGAAAGATACAGGAAAAGTTGCCACCACAAACCTTACAGGAGCTACTCGTATTTGGTGGAAGGGCTATGCCAGAGCCAAGCATCTGGACAGAAGCAGGTGCAAGTTCAGAAAGTTTACCAAAGCTTTTAAGTCGCATTATGTGCCTCGTGCGCACAAATGCCAACAAATTCAGACTTTTTACAGGCTAGAGCAGTTGATCCTTCAAGGAACATGCCTTTGGTGGAGTGCATATGGAGAATGCTGCAAGAAGGCCATTTATTGGACATTGCTGATGCCATACATACCCGATGAAGCCGATGAAGCTCCTGCAGCCGGATTGAAGCTCCTGCAGCCGGATTGAAGCTCCTGCGTTTAGTTATTTGCAAAAATAGACAGAGATTTCCCTGAACTGAGCTGGATCATCCTTTATTTGAAATGATAAGATTTCATACGGTTGGCGCAGCCGTAGGCTCGCAGGCGTATTTGAAATGATAAGATATCATAGCCCCGCAGCTAGTAGGCTCGCAGCGCCATTTTCAAACCTTTTTCTTTTTTTTTTTTAATTTTATTTTTTTGGCTAGCACCATGGTCCTTATGACTTTGCTTTTGCTACTATGGTATGGAGTGTGTGATACATTTAAGTTTTATTCTCCACCATTGATATGGCGAATATTCCCATTATTATGCCAGATCAAAGGCCATTAGATTTTTGAGCGGAAAAATGCATGCCACTGCCAATGGTGTGAAAACAACGTATGGTTGAAGCAATTAAAAAGAAGAAAACAAAAAAACCACTTCAAAACCATTGGCGCCTCGAATTTGGCGACCTAGCTTCACACAGACGCCGCCTCCACTAAACCTCAAAGAAGAACTATGGCATGACATACCACAGCCTTCATGAAACCGCCCCCCGCCATAGCGCTTCAACCGGGGAAAGGGTCAAAGCCCAAGGCAATTTTCCACGCCACCTCACCCAGATAACGATGGAAGGCTACTCAAAATGAAGAAAGGAAAAGAGAAGTTATGCTCCTAAGCATACGCCTAACCCCTCGTTCCGATTAACTCAGAATAAGACATGAACCAAAGAACTAAAGTAAAGAAACCAAAGAACGAAAGCTTGTCAATCGATCCCGCACCGCTTCTATTAATACCGCGACTCAATCCAAAAACTGAATCGCTTAATGAATCCCGCTGCCGAGATCAATCCCGCCCAATCTCAAAATCAATCTCGCAAATCGATGTACCGCACAATGTAGATGGTCAACAGCAAGGGCCGGAGGATTCAACCTCCCAGCCATCTCGATCTTCACCGTAACCTCCATCTTACAAGCAAGCAAAGAAGCATCCCGCTTCCAGGAACTACATAGCAAGCTAAAGCCTAAAAAAAAAAAAAGACACCAACAATAGGACAACAGAATCGAGCCGCCACGCCAGAAGTTCTAAGCACAAATTTCTCCTTCACAAAGAAGCTGAAATGCCCGAAATTTTCATCCGAATGCCCGAAATCCCATCCGTGATGTTCTTTGCTTATGGAAAATGTAGGTCGACTTACCTACAAATTGCTCAAGACTCCCCAACAACTCCACACCGCTAAACAAGGAGACATCTAGCCCTTTCGACTCCCAACAAAGCAAAGAGGTCGCTTTTTGGCTTCAACGATGCCCTCGCACTCCGCTCAAGGGCCTTCACCCATAGAAACAGAGAACCCAAATTCGAAAGGAAGTGGCGGAAACTCTATCCACGCCCTACAATTTAGCATGGAAAATAGCAAACAATAAACTTGCAAATACATTGAAATTAAAAAAACTAGACCACTAAATGCAAACAAGCTGCTCAAACATGCCAAAATATACCCTTTTCTATACAATACGGGATCAAAATCATAGTCCCAACCACTGATTCCCAAATACGAAACAAAAATCGCAGAAGTTTATGGAGGTGATGATGTTAAGATATGATGCTAGGCAAAGTTAAGTGTAATGACAAAATTAGTGCTCAAGAGGCAAGAAGTTATATTATTTCCCAAGAGCTAAGCATTGAATCAAATGCTCTAAACTTACTTTTGCAAAGTGTGAAGAGTATGTGTATACTTTTTTAGCATATGCACTGAAATCCTATTTCTAAAAAAAGCTAATCTAACTGAAACTATTTTTTAAGAGAACTCCTTATAGATTTTTGAGTAAGGATTTTTGGAATAGATGCTCAAGACCCATAAAATGATGCAAACGAAAGTCAGATGAGATTTCTTCTAAGGCCTTCGAGTTATGATCAATATAGACCAGATCAATTTTTGGTCAATGACCCCAACACAGCGAGCTCTTTTTTGAATCTTTCAAATCACAGGGTATCTAAAGGAAATTTTTAGCCTAGGATGCTCTGAATAATGTATGGATCAAGTGCATCTTGTTTTTTTACTTATAAAATGTTCATACAAAAGCTAGGATCAATTTGCACACCCACAGAGTTAACACAACTAGTCCTTCTAAATAATGTATGGATCCAAAGTGTGCATCTTGTTTTTTTACTTACAAAATGTTCATACAAAAGCTAGGATCAATTTGCACACCCACAGAGTTAACACAAACTAGTCCTTCCGCCATAGGGCTGCCTCACCTAGGTGGTATCTCTTCCGCCGTGAAGTAGCATGATGGCTTGGGGGGCACAATTTGGATTCAAGGCTGCTTTGAGCATGCGCGAAATTTGGCGTGATCTTCTAATCAACAAACGCTTTCAGCAAACAATGAATTAATAGAGACCTTGTATGGACAACTTATTGTAGCTCATAATAAGTAAGACTTGCTGCAAACAACAAGAACAATATGTGAAGCATGAAGGATTAAGTAGTAAGCATGTAATACAACAAAAAGACTGCAAACCAAAAGAAGAGAGTTAAATAGCAATGCTACAGCCATGCCTAATTCTTCATCACAAGCATGCTACGATGATCTACCTCTTGATAGAGAGTTTCTAGACGACTTTTATACATCTAGGGTTTCATTGATAGAGAAATTGCAACATCTCGCAACATCATAATTATGTCATGTCTTGTAGAAGGTCACGACATAGTTCTCCCCGCTTCGTGGCCTTTCTTAGGCGATATCTTAGCACGTGATTCTTATTTTTTTTCTGTTATCACTGCGCCCCACCATACCAAATTTCTATGGTGGGGCACAGAGTGATACATGGAACCCTTTGACAACTTCAATCAAAAGGTAACAAAGCATGTGTTCCACAAGGATTAGCAAAATGACCGGGAAGCCCAGTTCGAGGATGCTTAAAAAGAAAAGCATACGCTAGTTCTCCACAAAATGTCCATAACGAAAGACTAAGTACCAGATGAACAAGAGTGGGACTTCATCTCTCCATCCGCTTAGACCAGCTCGCTACATGCATAAAAAACTTTCCAACATATTTGAAGGCCAAGGCTTTTTGCAAACATGAAGTAGCTCTCTGAGAGTAAGAGCGTATGATGTTGTAGTAAAATTGGCCCCCGCCCCATTACACTTACACTGAAGCTTTTGATTAGATATAACATCCAACCTCCCAAAGAAAGGGATAAAAGGAAACTAACACACGAGCTAATGACTTCTTTTTAACCTTGACACCATTACCTCAAACTCCCCTTCATCCGGGTAATCCGATGATCGCCCCACGAGTGTTGCCACATGAAGAGGAATACATATCGAAGAGCATGCAACCAACGCTAAAACAATGTGGTAATTATTGATATAAAGCCCTTTGCGCAAATCTTGGAGCTTTTTCAAAACTTTCATTCCATATCCATAAGTCCCCACATGAAGGCCCCTTCAAATGCCAAGTGTGAAGGTAGAGCGGCTCTTAGAATGTATAAGCAAATGCAGGAGAATAAAATAAGACCACACATTTCCATTTTTCTTGCTGCATTGAAAGAATGCAGTAGTTCAGGAGAAGTATACACAGATATGAGAATTCATGCTACTATTATTGATAGTGGGAATGATACAAGCATTGTTCTAGCAAGTGCAATTGTGCACATAATACATAAGTCTAGTATCTTGTAAACAAATGTATTGGTTTTTAATCTCTTGTCTATGCATCAACTGAGTTCATCAAACTACACTATCATATTAGGAGTGCTTACTCACCTCTCTCTCTGATGAATGACCTCTGTCTTTGCCTCGTTCAACTTTTTCTTCAAATCCTTGATCACAATACTGAGAACCTTAGAGACTAGGTCGTCCGGGGGCTTTGAACCAGGGACTTCGCAAGAGAGGATGGAGCCAAGACGTCGAGACCAAGGGGAGGAGCCAGAGCAATCAAGCTGAACATAGTGGGAATATGCAAGCATACCCCCTCGTAGGAGACTGGTGGAACCAACCAACGAAACCGACGAGCCAAAACCACCAACTCCGAGATACACGAGTCCAAACCCGAGCAGCCAAGTGAGGATGGAGCCAACAAGGCCAAGGGGAGGATCCAGAGCAATCAAAATGAACATAGTGGGAATGTAAGCAGTAGAACATAGACTGGTAGAACCAACAAACAGTATGACCGACATTAATTATAAAATAATATTAATTAACAATAGGAATATTAATTACCCCAAATGTCGCATGTAGAACAACAACAATCTGCTTCCCTAACAATGAAAGATTACACTGTGACACCCTTTGCAGCAGAGCATAGAAAACTTTTGGCAGACCTGAAGAAGGCGGGATTATTTAAGGATGAACTCTCCAAGCCTTTAATGAGTAGATGCATAGACAAGAGATTAAAAACCAATACATTTGTTTACAAGATACTAGACTTATGTATTATAAGCTCCTCAAGGCAGAATATCTGGGTATTTGTTCTCCTGAGTTTGCTTGACGATGGCCCCTTGACGATGGCTTCTTGGGCTTCTTGGCTTATGATATTTTGCCATGTCAAAAAAAAAAAACCCTCAAACCCTCACCGTATGATACGCCCTCATCCCCGCCAAAGTTAGCCCCTCCCGTAAGTGTAAGGAAATTTTGAAAAGAAACGTAACTTTGGTCTTACGATACAAACTAATTGCCCTAAAATTTGCAATGGAAAAATTCAAGGGCGGAGCAAGGGTGGAAGTTTCCATATCCAGAAGGGCAAAATTGTAACTATGGTGCCCCATATTCTTAAGTCGCTACGACGCTTGTTTGCTCGTTTCTTTCCAGTTTAACTTAGATTCTATGTTTTTTATCTTTCCATATTTCTGTCCCCCTTAGTCTATAGGGGGACAGAAATATGTCCCCCTCCTTAGTCTATAGGGGGCAAAAAATATGTCCCCCTGCTTAGTCTACCCTCCTAAGTCCATAGGTGGGACAGAAATATGTCCCCCTCCTTAGTCTATAGGTGGACATATTGCTGTCCCCCTCCTTAGTCTATAGGGGGACAGAAATATGCCCCCCTCCTTAGTCTATAGGGGGACAGAAATATGTCCCCCTCCTTAGTCTATAGGGGACATATTGCCTCCCTCCTGTTCATAGGGGACAAATATGTCCCTCCTTAGTCTATAGGGGGGCATATTTCTGTCCCCCTGCTTAGTCCATAGGGGGGACAGAAATATGTCCCCCTCCTTAGTCTATAGGGGGGCATATTTTTGTCCCCCTCCTTAGTCTATAAAGGGACATATTTCTGTCCCCCTGCTTGGTCTATAGGAGGACATATTTCTGTCCCTCTCCTTAAACCCATAGGGGACAGAAAATACGCCCCCTCGTCTACTACTATCTAGGAAAGTCTACATTATTACTTATAGTATGCAATAATTATAAGAATATGATAGTATTGAAGTATAAGAATAATTATAAGAATATGATAGTATATAAGAATTATCAAAAGGCCATTAATTTTCTTGAAGAATATGATAGTAGAGGAGATATAGTTGAAAACAAGGGATTACACGCTTGTTCTAGCGAAGGATATCAAATATCAAGTAAATAATGGTTATCGCGACTATCAACTCACTCGCCACAAAGCCGCAGCTTTATGTCGAATCGAGAAATCGCTTTTACACACCGCGGCAAAAGAACATAATGTTACCTTCTTGTACTCTTCCCTTCTTTTTCGAAGATTCGACGACGATTTTTTTTTTTTTCATCTTCCGCAAATTCCTTCCACATAGCACCAAGAACCGCAAATACTATATCATAGGTTGAATGAGGATTCTCATTCTTCACCCGAGGCAAATAAAAAGAAGCTGCTATAGAAGCAAGGCAAATAATTAGAAGCAAATAATTAGAAGTGTTATTAGAAACAAGACAAATAATTAAAAGCAAAATAATTAATAGTTAGAAGTGTTCTAGACCTTTTCTCTATGATCTTTACACTCATGCATTGAAAGCAAGAGGTTGGCTTCTTTTGCCATCTTCAACAAGAGAGTTGTTCTTTTTCCCTCAAGCTTCGCTCGCCTAAATCCTTTTGCAATGAAACCTCCTTTAACTTCAAGTCATGGCTTCCAACTCGCCTTCCAACTCGCTTGGTTTTAGGGTTCTTTGACTTCCCCGGCCATGGTAACCTCAAGGCCATAGTAACCTGCTCAAATGTTTTCCTTTGAAAAATAAACCGGATATGTAGTTGTCCCCTTTGGGGATATGTAGTTGTCTCATATTTACGTAATTGGCCTATAATTTGCGCAAACCAATATGTTTATAATCACTGCGGCAGCCTTTGACTGCATACATCTTCTTCATATACATATTAGATCACTAAAGGACCGAGCAATTCTAACTTTGATCCGAAGCAAATTTGAGATCTTAAAACTAGTGTGTGCAAACGCCTCTTAAAGCAAAGAGATGCATTGGATATTGCTCTTAAGTAGGACAAACCAAGAAGACGCACTTCAAGTAGTAAGAGATGCATTGAAATTGCAAATGCAAATGGAATGGAAGGATTTTTACCGCTTAAGAACACAATGAAAAATTGTGACCAGAAGAATCCAACCGACCTCTAGTAGTCTAAATCAACTGACATACGCTTTGGGTTGGCTTACCTAGGCTCACGCCGTGGCTCGGGTCGCGGAATGCAAAACCCGCTTAGCCCCTGAAGATACAAATCAAGCAAAGAACTTAAACATGTGAGTGATGCAAAGGTAAAAAGATAATTGTGTCCGTGGTTTGCGCTATATCGACGCCACCGGCCGTGGCTATATCTAGAAACAGAGAAGAAGTGTTGCTTGCTATGCGTAGAAACGAGAGTGTTTGCTCATTGCAACTGGACGCAATCGCATCTAACACCTAACACAAACCTAAAGATTTAGGGTTTACGCCTAATTTTCAAATATCAAATGAGGGGTAAAATATGGAAATGAGTGTAATGGAATGAATAGAATATGGATTCAAAAGTGAAGAAATAGTGAAGAAATGGTATATGAGGGTTCTTGAGGATAAACAACTATGGAAACCTAGAGGTCGTGGTTAAATATTATTAGATTTATCCTAGATGTCTTAGTGTATTCATTATGTGCCTAATCGTAGAATATAGTTCTTGTTGTTTAGGTTTTTTTTCGAAGTACTAGGGTATTTTCATCTATCTTTAGTTGAAGTTGGACCAATGATCCACTAGTGGGGGTTTCCATTCTTGGTTTTGGATGGTCTTGCTTTCTTATGCCCGCCGTGTTCTGGGCTATTTAGTCCTTCCGGCCATAGGGCTGCCTCACCTAGGTGGTATCTCTTTCCTACCGGGTGAAGTAGCATGATGGCTTGGGGGGCACAATTTGATCTCAAGGTTGCTTTGAGCATGCGCCGAAATTTACGCGATCTTCTAATCGAACAAACGCTTTCAAAGAAAACAATGAATTAATAGAGACCTTGCATGGACAACTTATTGTAGCACATAATAAGTAAGACTTGTTGCAAACAACAAGAACAATATGTGAAGCATGAAGGATGAAGTAGTAAGCACCAATTTCAATTCCGGCATAATATGGAATATAAAACAAAGCTGCCTTTTTTGGATCCTATGTGAGGCAAGAATACCGCTTGATTCATTGACGAAATTGGTATCGAGAGTAAACTGGTCTGTGTGAAACCATGCATCGGAAGGGACCAATTTAGAGCCATTGATTTTGGAAAGGCTTTCCGAGGCCACGGTTTTGGAAATAATCAGACATCCATGATCTGGCAAAACAGAGCTGCTCGATATTACACGGTAATTGAATTGAGGAGAAAGAGGGTAATTGACGGAGGCGCATGCCGGAGACGCAGGGATTCTTCCTGGCTATGCGCAGCCACGTGGAGACGTTCAAGACCATCTGTTGAAGGCCTTCTAAAATGTGCGACCCTCCTAAACCATTGCAAAATTCCCAACACCGAGTTTTTACCCAACGCCCAATCTCCACCTCCCATTCTTCTCCCTCCAAATCCCGCCTACTACTGCATTAATAAAAGGCAATTGGTGGGGAACCTTATTGATTCCACCTGAAAACCCTGCCAAAAGATAGCCCAAGAAGAGACAAATGCATATGGTTTTTTTAAATTTTAAAAAGACTTCATTTTGGCCTTTAAAATTTGATTCTTGGAATTCGTGGAAGAAAGCGGGCTGTAAAGGATGGATCAAGTTTATTATCCGGCCCCCCTGTGGCCCCCTTGTCACAGGCATGGTATTATCCAGCCCCCCTCCCCCGACAGCGTGGCATGAGCCAATCGACAACCCGAAAACTCGCACCGACAAAAAACATCTCCGCAGCCTTGTCGAACCCTAAACCCCGCACCAATACCTCTTCCACTCCTCCAATATAAATGTAGAAATACACGTATAAATGGATAATACCATGCCTCGGATGATGGGGCCACAGGGGGCGGATAATATACTCTAGCCTAAAGGATAAACATAAGCAGCCCTTTCAAAGAGAAAATAAGTCCGACGCCACTGTTCCTCAACCAAAGGGCCAAGAAGACAAAAGCTTCATGACTTCATAGTTTAGTTTTTTCTTTTTTTTTCATTTTTATGTAACATCTCTAGGAGGTCGCAACACCGGCTATGACAACATTTGGCGACATGGCATAGCTTCAAAATGAAGACCACCGACATAGTCATAATGTGTTTATGATATATATTGACAAATTCTACATATATGGGGGCTAAACATAGCTTTCAATGACAACTTACATGTGAATAATAACTTTAAGAATACTCTTTTAAGCTATAGTCCTTTGGATTTTAGGACTAAATTAAGCTAAAGCGTGTGTAAGTTAAGGAGGTTTTCGATTCTCACAATTAAGCTCTTTATATTTCCTAGACAACAAATCTACAAAAAGATTTGCAGATAGATCTGTTTTGATCGAGACAGAGATAATTTTGTAAAGAAGTTTCAAAGAATGGTGCTGGTGTTGAATACTTATCACAGCAATAAGTTCGCTTTTGATATACTCCCATTTGACATAAGTCTGTACTTCCTCCTGTTTTAATGTTAACTTCGGTTCATCATTCATCACATCTTTGGTGGGAAACTCAGGAATTGCATTATCCTCCTGCCCATTGTCAATGCATTCTGGGTATTGTTGCTCCCACCGATGTGTATTGCTCTACAAAAAAATCAAAAGCCAAAAAGAAAAATCAGCCCTTATTTTGTGATAGGTTGTATTGGTACAACCATATCCGTTCAAGTTCGTTTTGGGAAAAGAAACATGCATGCTCCCACCTTATGTTTTGCTGCTTCGACCTATCATCCAAAGGACATTCTGTTTGACATCAAGCATCCGCAGAGGCTCCTGATGAAAATCCCTAACCTAAAACACAAATTGGTGAAGTTCCAATAGATTTTTATGACAAGATATGTCATATGTCATAGATATGACATCCTTCTATATTATAAAAATGATATATGACATATGACATAGATATGTCATAACAAAACATCGCCTTGTTTCTTAGTTTATATCTAGGGTTTCATTGATAGAGAAATTGCAACAACTGCAACATCCTGCAATGGAGGCGTAGGGACACGAAAAAGGAACCATTGAAGTTTCCTTTATCCTCCCGCTTCAAATAATGTCTAAGAGCAAGAAGTAATTAGAAAGCACGCCCCCGCCTCCCCGTTCAAGATCGCCAGAAGGTCGCAAATTCAAACAAGCACATGTTTCAACCAGCCCATTGCAACTATGCTCTCATGACTCAAATTATGGATACCACATCCCCGCCACATACCAGAGGCAAAGAAGAAGCCCAAAGGTGGCAAAAAGCCATGAAAGACGAATATGACATGCTCATTAAACAAGGTATCGCGGCGCCTTGTTCCCAAAACAAGACATCAACATGTCATTGGGAATAAATGGGTCTTTAGGACCAAATATAACTCGATGGAAACATAGCCAAGCATAAGGCCGCACTTGTGGCTAAGGGATATGCCCAAGAATTTGGCATTGACTATACCGATGTCTTTGCTCCCCGTGGGCAAGAATGCCAACAATCGTGGTCAAGTATTGCATTAGCCGCTAGCAGCGTAGGATGGCCCATTTATCGCCTAGATTTTAAAAGTGCTTTCCTCAATGGTGACCTCAAGAGAAACCATTTTTATGGAGCAACACATGGCTTTATCAAACCAGGTGAGCAAACACTTGTTTGTAAACTCCGTAAGAGTTTGTATGGGTTAAGACAAGCACCACTATGGCCGCATAAGAAAATCAATGGATTTTTACCAAAATTAGGCTTCAAAAGATCTAGGCGATCCTAGTCTCTATTATAAGCAAGCTCATGACAAGATATGCATTCTTGTTCTATATGTGGATGATTCCATCATAACAGGGATGCAAATTTCTTATTTCTTTCGTGGTATAAGAATGGAAAACTAGAAGGGCCCGACACCCCCTTGTCAAAGAACAATAAGTATGTCTTATCGATGGAAGTTGTGTCTATCTTGTATCGGAGTTTTCAAGTGAAACCAAGACCAAGCAATGAGAAGAGGGTAAAAATAGAGCAACCAGACATCACATTTGGCGACATGTTGCCATAACTATGTTTATATCGAATTTACATAGTTCACTAATTGGTCACTATGTAACAAAAGTATGCTATTCTTTTGCCGAAATTGCACAAATTACAATGTTCCGCCTTGTTTTTGCCCACTTCATTGCTTTGGTAATCGATTTGCAATGATTTGACTATTGGCTTATCAAACCTAATCGACAAAAGATTAAAAAGAAATAGGCGTAAAATTTATAACCACATTTTTGCTTCCCAAGAAAAGTCGGGCTTGGTTTTCAAATTTCTACCATAATGCACGCACAAGAAGTCCATGGGTTTTAATAGCCTTGCAAAACATCTTGTTATACTTTTTATCTTCTAAGAAAGTGGCTTCAAAGACTTAGATCTTCTTAAATATATGTGGATTCCACAAAGACCATCCGCAATTCTAGGCAAGATTAGAGGTTTCAACCTCCCTCAACGGTCCTGGGAAAAAATGCTTCAATTCAAAGCTCAGAGCTTCGATACCATGATAGAAAATGGTGAGCACAATTAAGGTCTTTTGTCATAAATGGCCGCATGTAATCCACTAACTTGTCATTAAATCATTGACAAAATGCTACATTAACTTCTACCATATTTGTACATGTAAACATGCAGACATAATGAGATTCCATACTCTAACACAGCAGGTTCTTGAGGGTGGCTTTGAAGCTGACATTGTTATGGGAAGTGCCCTTGTTGACATGTATGACAAATGTGGGCAAGTAAAAGAGGCTGGCAAAGTGCTACTTGTGGAAGTCTGGTTGATGCAAACCAAGCATTTGAGATGCTTACAAATCCAGATCAGTATACATGGAATGCAATTATCATTGCACATGCCAAGCTTGGAAAATCAGCAGCAGTCCTAGGATTATTTGATAGTATGCTACAGGAAGGTAAAACTCCAGATAAATTTACGTTTATGAGCATCATAAAATCATGCAGCAGCACACTTTCCATAGAACGGGGAAGAAACACTCAGGAGCATATAATTGAGATTGGATGTTATTCTCGACATTGTCAGAGGGAGTACACTTACCGCAGAGCCGATTTACCATTGTGTCAAACGTGGCACACGCAAACGCCTCAGAATTGGTTGCCCACAACTTTTATGTGGGCAACTATTTAACTACAGAACAAACAAAGAACAAATATTAGTACTAAAATAAACAACAATAGAAACTAAAAAAACTTAAAGTCGTATTTAATTAAAGTGGGACAAATCTCGAATTTTGGGAATTTCTCGAATTTTTACATTGAATCGTTGTTAGATCGTGGGGAGGGGAGGGGAAGGGAAGGGAAGAAGTTGGGGGAGAAGTTGAGAGAAGTAATGGAAGGGGATAAGTTAGAAGAAGGGGAGGGAGGAAGTTCAACAGGGAGTGAGAAGAGGGGGCAAGGGGAGGTGAGAGGAGGGTGCAAGGAGGGTGAGTTCGAGGGGGAGGGGGGAGGTGAGAGGAGGGGCAAGGGAGGTGAGTTCGAAAGGGGGTGAGAAGAGGGGGCAAGGAAGGTGAGTCTTAGGGGGGTGAGAAGAGGGGCAAGGGAAGAGTTGGAGGAAGAGATGAAGGGGAAGGGAGAGGGAAAACCAAAATAATTAAAGGGGGAATATATAATTAATTTAATTAAATATAAAAATAATTTAATTAATTTAATAAAAAATAAATAACTGGTTCTCACCAATCGAAATCGAAATTGATGGAAATAGCCTCGTGCCCTTATAGGAGGCCAAGTATCGATGTGAAATTCTAGAATAGTTTTCAAAAAACATGGTGTGTTCTAAGCTCTTTTCCTTTTGTCTTGGCCTTTAATCTCTTACAAAATAATAATGATATATTCCTCCATGTTTAGGTAAAGTACCGTCGAGATGATTACTCTCTTTGAACTTAGAAGATCAAGGTAGAAAGATACACTAATATCATTGTTGTGCAAAGCATATCCCCTAGCATACCCCGCCTTGCTTATGCCAAAGTCATACTCTTGTCTGACCTAGTGATTGTTCGCCCATTTCGTCTAATTGACAAGAGAGAAAATCCAAGGGGGAGCCACTTAGAATACCCCCCAAAACCACGTGTGTAAACACGAACTCAAGGGGGTGTTTTTGGAGTTGTGCCGTATGTATACCTACAACACCAAATATATTATTTGTTTGAATTTTTTATAGAAGAAAGGAGAGGGATGTACTTGGCAGGGAACCAAGTCTCCTATGATACAGGGATGGGTTACTTGTTTGGTAGCCTATCCTAGAGGAATCAATCGGTGTGAAACAATAATTCAATGGTAAGGTTTTTTGTCTTCTTCTGGAATACTTTCTTTTTCTATGATGGATCAGGAATGTAAAACGATTTGCTTCCTCTTTATTTTTTCCCTCTTGTTTGGAGAATGAATTGCGAATTTTGGAATATAAAGTTCAATTGCAACGCATAGATAAATGCAGCTTTGCTCTAAATTTGTTGAAGATATGTCCGAAATCTATTTTTCTTGACGTTTGCATATATTAGTGAAGCTTAATGTTTGAGATTGCGTAAGGAGAATACGATAGGCTCACATATTGAGCAAGCTCACATATCGAAGGCCCAGATATGAGCCTAGATGATTTCTAGCATACCAAGCCTAGATGGTTATCAGAAAGGGGCATTGCAAGGAAGGTTTAGATCTTGCAACCCATGTGTTCTTGGTCTAACTTGCACTTGAAAAAAGCTCCAAGATTTGCGCAAAGGGCTTTATATCAATAATTACCACATTGTTTAGCGCCGTTGCATGCTCTTCCAGTATGTATTCCTCTTCATGTGGCAACACATCATGAGCTAACCTAAGGCTAACCATTGTTGCAATCAAAAAATTACTGTGGGCTGAATCTCTCATCTAAAAGACCAACATTGACACGGCTGAATCTCTCATCTAAAAACCACCATTGACATATAAAGCTAATCTTTCTAGTAAGCTTGTTAATCTAACAAATAACATCTCAAGAACAAATTATGTGTTGGTACAATGAATTCAAAGATTCAGCATGCATACTCTCAGGGCATTCTGGATCTGAATTATACATGGAACCCTTGACAACTTCAATCAAAAGGTAACAAAGCATGTGTTTCACAAGGATTAGCAGTCGACTGCAAAGCCCAGGTTCGAGGATGCGAAAAAGAAAAGCATCCGTTAGTTCTCCACAAAATGTCCATAACGAAAGACTAAGTACCTGTATGAACAAGAGTGGGACTTCATCTCTCCATCTGCTTAGACCAGCTCGCATGCATAAAAAACTTTCCAACATATTTGAAGGCCAAGGCTTTTTGCAAACATGAAGTAGCTCTTGGAGAGTAAGAGCAGATGATGTTGTAGTAAAATTGGCCCCCTCGCCCCATTACACTTACACTCGAGCTTTTGATTAGATATAACATCCAACCTCCCAAAGAAAGGGATAAAAGGAAACTAAAACACGAAGCTAATGACTTTTTAACCTTGACACCATTACCTCAAACTCCCTTCATCCGTAATCCATGACCGTATGTCGTAATGTCCTCTTAAAATAAAAGATTGTGCTTCCATTGCATATGGAGGCGGTTCTATATCCCTTTGTGCAAAGCCTTACCTTGACACCATTACCTCAAACTCCCCTTCATCTGGTAATCTGATGACCGTCCCGTCGAGTGTCCTCTTAAAATAAAAAGATTGTGCTTCCATTGCATATGGAGGCTGTTCTTCCATTTTAGTTGCAAAAGGATCTTTGTCTGCTTGATGGGAATTATGAGACATGTTCAGAGTAAGGAGGCATTGCACAATAGGATCACCAATATTCTGTTTCTTAAGCTAGGTTTACATTGTTGCTCAACTTCTTAACAACGGCAGCAATGTAGGACTTATACTTTGCAAAAACTGTTATTGTAACATCACTCAACTGCTCTCCGTTTACATGATTTGAATCCTTAGTCAGCAGCCGAGTGTAAACTGCCAACAAAAAATAAGGTTGTAAAACTTGGGCAACAAAGCTTACAAGACCAAGGTAAGTAATCTGTTCCTTCTGATCCTAGACATCGCTCTACCTTCAGTCTGCATTGAATGTCTATTTTATATTCTGCTTGTATTAGAAATAAACATAGGAGCAATTTTCGCACCCATTCTTGCTGAACTGCAGATATATCATCCCTTAGAGAACAAAGCAGACAAATTTCAGGAACAAAAGATCAGTTCTTTTTGGAAATCATTACTGGAAATCATTACCTGGCTTGAAGCATGGAGCAGAGAAGTTCCCAGAGATCTCTTCCAGAAGCATCACAGGTCTCTTCCAGAAGCATTCATATTGTATGTCTGGCTCTGAAGCCATGTCTGGTAGATGCCAGAGCAATACTCTTCTTCAAAGCAGTCGTTTCAGACCAGCATCTAGATCTATATATGTACTGAGCTTTTTGAAGGTTGTATCCTCCTGTCCGACCCTTTCTGTCTGTCATTTTTTTTCCAATCAGCAAGTATAACCTCAATGCTGAAAACGAATTTTGGCTTTTCCCATCCGGAAGCATAACCTCAACGCTAGAAACGAATTTTGGGCAAACCATAAACTCCAAATAAAGCAATGTCCACAGGAACAACTGGCCAACTCTGCTCTTCGTGATTTTACAAACAAATCTCTGATTTTGCATATGGTTCTTATTTTCACTTGAAATGCAAATAGACTTTTGCTCATGCACAGTTCCATTTAAAGGTCATGCACAGATTATGCAACTCATTTCATAATCTGAGAGTGAAAACCTTGATATTCATTGCCTTGGAAATTCCCCGTATATATACACTACCTCAAAAACCACAGGTAGACATTAGACATTTACAATTGAAGCAGCAACCCATGCTTTGATTTGGCGGTGCCTTCCACCTATGAGACAAAAATATGCACTTGGCATCTTACACTTCCAACAAAATGAACCACCTGGGACAAAGCTATTTTGTGGAACGCACTACTTTACAAAGTTTCCAAGTTACTCCAACTCTTCAAGATTTTACTTTTGTTACCTTTTGTTACGAAAATTTATGATCATTTTTTCAATACATGAGGTATTCGGTCCTCGATTTGTCCAAATTCACCAACAACTCTTCACTTAATATCTCTTCAAGATCAACAAGTTCAACTAACGCAATAACAATGTCTAGCTCATTAATAACAACCATGGAAGGCTATAGATTGCCTTTCTACCCTCTATGGATAGAATAGAAATCCAAAATATTCCATCTGCATGGACTGAAATTTGTCAAAATTGCTATAGATGCGATAAGAATATGCGAAAATCTTCAGTGTGACCCAAATTAGAGAGATCCAAGCAACGTTTGGGAAGTGCACAGAAAAACAGATGTATAAACTTAAGCTGAACTCCAAAATCACTAATCGAAGTGATGCAAAGGCAATGATTAGGTCAATGGTCAAAAACCAAATCTATGGTAGCTTCCATGTTGGATTGGATCTCTTC
This sequence comes from Isoetes taiwanensis, assembly GCA_021234155.1. Lineage (NCBI taxonomy): Eukaryota > Viridiplantae > Streptophyta > Lycopodiopsida > Isoetales > Isoetaceae > Isoetes > Isoetes taiwanensis. Next base: position 5,869,362 of record JAJEKV010000051.1, read on the forward strand.
TGAAAAACTCGTGAGAACTGATCAACTTGTGAGAACTAAGCCTGTAAAAGGCTCCTGGAAAGGGATAGCCTAGCCTATTCTTCACATTTGAAAACCACCGTACAAAAATCATTACCAAATTTAAAAGTTGTAAATAAAATTGGTATTATTTCAACTGCTTCTGTGTCACAAAATTTTGTTAACTGCCCCTTTCTGATGTGGTGCAAGTTAGACATCCATGTATCTGTCCCCAAGTGCAAATGACCAAAACTCGACCTCCATAACGTAAACCATTCAATAGCCTAGCAACACACAGAGTTTATATTTCAGATGCCATATCATAGTCATCGAAGTTTCTTTCTTTAGCAAAACCGCCGTGATAACTTGGTCCCAAGGGAATTTTGCCATTCTCGAATGATATGGCTAAGTCGAATCGCCATTTTGGAGCCTATATACTTGTCCGAATGACAAGACACTTGGGTTTCTACATAATGGTCACCCCCCAGATTCCCAAAATTTTGATAAGTGATGCATGCATGATGTGGCTATTCTATGCTGCCAAAATGTGGTGCAAGTTAGACATCCATGTATCTGTCCCCAAGTGCAAATGACCAAAACTCGACCTCCATAACGTAAGGGAGCGATTTATCAGTTCTCCGAGAGCCTTTGCCAGTTCTGTCGCTTACCTTGGGAAATGAGCCTAATAGCCTTGCCATCCTAGTTGTCCTATTTTTTACCCTTGCCACTTTATTTTCAACCCTAGTTGCCACATCACCCTAAGTTCCACTCAAACCCAAAAAAACAAAAGTGCCCTATTTTTTGAGCTTGTTGTTTCATCATCATGTAGGGCACGCAAAAACATGCTAGTTTGACCTTTGAAATTTGCAAAAAGACCTTGTTTTTTGACCTTGATATAGAAATCCAAGTGTTTTGTCATTCGGGCAATTTTGTCATCAACAACTGAGAACGCACACCTTTTGTTAAAGACAAGATAACATACTTGTTGCCATCTCCAAGTATGTTTTCTAATTCTGGATACCAAGTAGCACGAAAAGCATGAATGTTACCTGGATGCAACCCAAGGTGTCTGTATACTAAAACTTTTTTCGCAAACTACAGGTCCATTCTTGGCTCCATTGCAAATTACAAGAATTAAAATAATGGCAGTCCCCTATTATTATCAAGGCACTAATCATCTCTCAATGCAAACATTTCCATGGAAAAGGAAAATGAGAACATATAGTTGTTTCAATTCGTATCTATAAACGTACCTCCGCCCATTTCGTCTAAGTTCGTACAGAAAGGCAACTGAGTTGAAAGAAGAGTATAACAAAAAGGCTTAGCAGCATACAAGCAGAAGCAACAGTTCTGCTTCTCAAGTGAAATGTTAGCTAGAAGAATGATGCATGCACATGTGGCTATTCTATGCTGCCAAAATGTGGTGCAAGTTAGACATCCATGTATCTGTCCCCAAGTGCAAATGACCAAAACTCGACCTCCATAACGTAAACCATTCAATAGCCTAGCAACACACAGAGTTTATATTTCAGATGCCATATCATAGTCATCAGAGTTTCTTTCTTTAGCAAAACTGGCCGTATAACTTGGTCCCTAGGGTAATTTTGCCATTCTGAATGATATGGCGAAGTCGAATCGCAACATTCCTCAGTTCTGAGCTGATGAAAGGGTCGTTAACAGCAACAAGTTCGACATCATTCCTCTCCAAAATTACTCTTGCAACCAACATTGGGCGATTATCAAGCAAGAAGATATGCAAAAACTAGAGCCTAGCGAATATATAGAGCAACGAAAAACGCTCGTTTCTACGCCCGATAATCCAATGTGATCACCGGCGGCCGCATGGCCTAATTAGGACATGGATGGAATGAGAGAAAAAGAATGAAAATCGGCGGGAAGGGATTGAGACATCGCCTCAAGCAGAGATATGGAGAGTTTGGCGAGGTGATCTAAGAAGAGTGGCCACAAGGCCTTCATAGCCGATAAGGGCAGATCCCCATTACAGAAAAAACACAGCTTCCATAGCCGGAAACACCATACCCTAATAGCTCCATAGTCTAGAAGAGATCCGGTTCTTGTAACGACATGGCCAAGGCGGGGAAAACCGGGCCGTTAGTGCGACCAATTGATGAAAATACTAGGATCGCAATCCGAAGCCGTCCATTTTGGCCAAATCTTTGCCATCCATCTCGTTTAGTCATTGGATTACACTACAAGGATTAGAATCTTGGCCATCCATCGCGCCCAAAATCTAGGCCATCCATCTCGATTTTTACTACATATATTAATTCAAACCTTTAATTTTCGACATGTGAACTAATCTATGTTCCATTATGTGAACTAATCTATATTTCCATTATTTTTTGCAGGGCATCTTTTCCTACGGGTTCTACTATATTTGGGCCATATGGCCATGGCCAAAATGGCTTGGACGTGTGCTGTGCGCACACTCTTGCCATTTTGGCCATGGCCTTATGGCCCTCGCATTTTTTATATTAGAATGAAACATTAGGATTGCAGACCAAACAAGTAGCCCAGCATTTTAGCTTTTGTTAACACACAAACGACAAGCTTTGCATAATCATTTGTATATTGGTGGGGGGTATTCAGGCAGTCATTGGTATTCAGGCAATCATTACCAAATTTAAAAGTTGTAAATAAAATTGGTATTATTTCAACTGCTTCTGTGTCACAAAATTTTGTTAACTGCCCAAAATTGGACTGTTATATTAGTCCTTAGTTGTCACTGTACAAAAAGCTTAAAGCTGGTTACACAAGGCCCCCAAAAAATAATCATTACTAGTTTTTCACAATATTTTTTACATGAAACCAATATAATAAACTAATGTTACTAAGTGGGTTAATGTGTTGAATAACCACTACTAGTTACATGGTGTGGTTTGTACTTATTCTTTATTATGCGGCGGGCCATTTGGCCACAAATTTTAGTATTCCAAGGCCATTTGGCCACAAATTTTAGTATTCCTACGGGCCATTTGGCCACAAATTACGTGTTCGGGCAAAATGTGACTACCGCCGGCTTGAGTAGGGATGCCTTACCTACCTGACTACCTACGATTCGCCATTTCGTGGCACTTTTATTGCATATTACGACTTAGAATGGCCAATTAGATGTTTGCTAATTGGAGTGGTGTTGACTTTGGGGCCAATTTAGTCACAAGTGAGAACTAGATATGTTTGGCCGTTGGATTAAATGCGCATTGACCTAACATTTTTTTTGTTACAAGAATTATTGACCTACCCATGATTTCAATGGTTCAAGGTCAATATACAAAATACCAATATGAATACATTTAACCATGAATTCATGAAGTACGTAATACCGTATCACACATGGCACACAACCCTAAACCCTAAAACCGCACCTAAAGAAGGATTATACCGTGACTACATATTGCTTTATCATGGTCGCCATGTTCGTGTTGCTCTTGTTTTCCATATTCGGTGATATTTTCTCTAGCAATGTGTGGGTACATGCTATTTAACTCTCTTCTTTGGTTGTTGCGTCTTTTGTTGTATTACACGCTTACTACTTAATCCTTCATGCTTCACATACTGTTCTTGTTGTTTGCAGCAAGTCTTACTTATTATGTGCTACAATAAGTTGTCCATGCAAAGGTCTATTATAATTCATTGTTTGCTGAAACGTTTGTTCAGTAGAAGATCAACATATAGCCATATCTACAGCGGGTTGCTAGTTATTTGAAGAGATGCTCATTCCATTTATTGTTGTGTGTACTAGAATTTCTTGTTCTTTCTTTATGCTTATGAAGCTATGGACTAAGTAAGATACAGAGTAAATGAGATAGACAGCGAAACTGAAACTAGATTGAACTGTATAGCAAATAAATATCTTGGAAAAGTGTTCCCGCTAAAGATATAAATGCAAAGCAATATTAAAAGGCATGAAGTTTTTATTGGGTTTTTATGGTTATACAGACTCATATAAACATAAGAATGATGCTATGCAACTACTTGTATTGAATACAACTTGTAGAAGTAGATTTTAACTTTGTATTTCGATTTTTTAGGCTTTTCTGGAATATTCTAACATACAGACTTTAATACTAGACTTAAACTGGCTTGACAGATGTTTACAAGTGAGAAAAGCTATATATAAGGTGTACCATATATATTTCTTAAGTCAACAAGCTTAATGGATTAGATCTAATCCTATTTTGGACTTTAAATCTTGAAGAGAGTTGTATAAAATTGTCTGAAACAAATAGATAATGAGATCATGTACTTCCAGGCAAAGGTTCAGTATCGCCAGTATCACAGAGGTCTTATCAGTTTGGATCTTTAACTGCCAAACTTACTTCCAATGCCATCGGAAATGCCACCCATGCATTAGCATGGGGGATATATTTGTGACCCCTAGCGGTAGTATTGAGGGATATATTTATGTCCCCCTGCTAATGTATGGAAGACGAATTGTGGAACATTGACAAGTAAAAAGAGAAGAAAAAAAAAAACTAGCGTAATTGCGGGGTTGGGAAGAAGGCTAGGCAAATTTCAGATCCATTAATAAATTGTGTCGATTCTTTCCATTTATGATAGTATTTCATAAATAATGATAGGATGTAATTTTTTCGCTTTGTGTAGCACGAGATTCCTTATTATTTATACATGCTCAATTTTGCTTTTGCGCATAAATGAGTGCATGATATTGAAACCTATTTATATCTATTGCATTACATGTGTGGGGAGGGAGATGAAATATATGGAGCAATCGTCGAATCCTTGGAGTAATAAGAAAATGGCTAAAGATGTTGAGAAGTATGGATGCATTTTGAACATGTTCCAGTTTGAGATATTGGGGCATGCCACCAATCGACACGAGGCGAACATATTAGAAAAGCAATTTATTGGTATTTGAGGCAAAATGGGAGATTTTGAATTAAAATGTCTTCATATGTAGGGTTGAGTGGTAGACGAAATTGATCATTATTATGCTTTTGTATCATTTGCTTGAAGGACCATGGACTGTCAAATTGGTTTACTTCTTAATGCTCATGCTAACTTTTTTTAGATGCACTTGTTGGCAATGATCATAATATTATGAACTTGTGATATAGAGAAAGATAGCAAAACACTACGTAAAAATTGTTACTTGCATATAGGTGGTTATAACAATGTGAAGACTTTTCTAAAACCAATTCCGACAAGGGCATAGACAATTGTAAACCTTACGCACCAAGTGAATATTAGGAAGTTTATGGGTTTTGTAATGTGTGGAATGTTGAAAAGTGAAAGAAGAAAAAGCAAAGCAAGGCAAGACTCACTAGTCCGGAAGGGCAAGAAGAATATCTCTTGGCAAATGCTTCAGGCTATATACTGCGTGGTCTATCTAGCATGAGTTGGATAGTAGGATGATAAGATGGTGCCTAAAATTCAAAAGAACAAAGCCTGACACCACTAGCAATGTGGTTTTGATGCTACATTTTGAGTATTCATGATTTTATTAATTTTGACTTCATGGATTCTCCACCGCTAAGACACTATACTTATATGTGCTTTTGCGCAAGAGCTCTATGCATTAGGAGCTCAATGACCGTGGGAAATTGACTAAATTAGTTAGAAGAATGGCGAGTTTCCTTTAGACCCTATGCAAGCAGGGGCAGTTAGATCCTCGGCGACCATGCCAGACTTCGGCTGGCTACAAGGGCTTCGGCCGCTTACCGTCAAGGGGTCAGGGCAGTCACGGAAAATTCCCTCGTGGAATCTTCTCAAACCGTAGTTTCCCTAGTACATAAGTTCTATACCTTTTAATGTTATACCTTTTAATTTTAAAGAGGTGAAAAAAAAGAGAAGAAAATTTGAACTTACCAACGCCCGGGAGGGAGCGCGACATCAGGTATGTCCGACCTGATTTTGTCCCCGGGGGATAACTAAGCTTCGAGCTTCTGATTTTGCTTGCAGGGAAATGGGAGGTACCACGGAGGGTAGGCGCGAAAACCGCACGAAAAGACACGAGGAAATGTTCTGGCAAGCAATGGAGCCAGCCACATGTCCTTGTGAGGGAATCTTACTCACAGAAGCACATGTTTTAGTGGAGTGCTCCCACATTGTATGTGGGAGCTGCAGTAAGGTAAGGTTTCTATTGTTTAGTTTCTATTGTTTTTTTAGTTCACTAATCTTTGTTCTTTTTGTTTGTTCTGTAGTCAATTGGTTGCCCACATTGTGGGCAACCAATTGCCAAGGCGGCGCGTAGTGTGCGCATTGGACACGCATCATAAATCGTCTCTGCGGTAAGTCTACATTTGATCCATGCCGCATGCTCTTTTTCGCCTTGTAATCACCATGGCACAACGCTCCAAGAACTTCTCCTTGAACAATTTCAAGATCATCTCTCATGTCCGCCATAACCGCATCTATCTCAAATTTTAAGCCGCACACACACACTCGCATGTCCGCCCGAGAGTTTATATATCGATCCAAATAGGTAAGCCGCCACAGCCCTCATTTTGTACTTGTTCCAAAGTCGATAATCAGAAAGGGTAGATTTTCTAATCCCTTGTTTATCTTTTGCACTTAACACGCCAGCTTCGCAGATAATAGTTTAGTACCGACTTACCTTGGATTAGATCATGCCCTATTTCGACTTCCTCGAAGCTCATGAAGTAGCTTTTCTCGATGTGTCGAAATACAAGGAAACCTCTCCCCGATTTACTGTTGAAAGACCGGATTCTTGGTCCGCATATACCGAAACCATGCCAAAAGACTCCCCGATGTGGGGAGTCTAACTTCAATCTAAGCATCACAAAGAAATGTAAGGCAATGATTACACAATTCCATTGAACAAGTACAGTCCAAGTACGCCAAAGATTGTCGGTGCCGGTTCTCTCTCATCAAACTGGTATACAAATTCCAAATTTCTCACCGGGGGTGCTCCAACATTCGGCTTTTTCCTCGATCGCTGCGGCGTTTAAACTTTGGAAGTAATTTCCTCTTTCTTCCAAAACCTTTTTTTTTCTCGCCCCTTTATGGTTTGTGTGAGGGCAACAAAGATGCTCCTCTCCTCCGACATCAAATTCCTTATACGCATGCATGCAATGCATATGTTTGTGTGCATCTTTATGTTCTATATGCGATCATCATCCTGCGGGCAACCGCCCCCGACAAAGCTTTATTTTGGTGAATACTGCCCTTTGGACTTCCCTCTTCATTAGTACGTTGATCGGGTTTGAACATTGTTTGGCTCCTGGACTTTCCTCCGGTGTGTCGGCTTATCAATCACAGTGAAGTTTGATCGGCCATTAATGTTCCCCACGTTAGGTACATCCTTGCACCCACCCAAGAGTGAGTGGAAATCCCATAGTTCCTTAGAACTAGAGAACACATCTAATACCCAAGGATGTATTTCTTTATCAATTGCCGTTTAATAGTACTCAAAGCAATTTCATCTATCGCATCAAACTTGTCCTTGTCTTCGCATCTAACCGTATGCTTCCCAAGAACAATATCCAAATGTTCCCGGCCCATAGGAGTAAAGAGCTTATGCATGAAAATTTTCCAGCTAGAATAATTTTCATGCGCTAAGAACTCAAATGAAGCCCAATCATATGCTGATGGCATCTGCCCGTAGAAGTCCATAGATCCACCCAGCATACAGTCCTACTATTGATCTATGTGTTTTTGATGTTAAAACAAAAAACGGCCGAGCTTGGGTCTGATACCATGATAGCCTGAGGAAATCCTGAAGGATGAAGGAAAGACAAGGACAGAAGCGTAAGCACCTACTAGCTCCTAGAGAGTGAACTAAGAAGAATGAGGCGTGACTATGGCTAATATAGAGTGCCATGTCAGCAACAAATGATGACTCAGCATGCACAGTCATCATCATACTCTAACAAGCAACAGAAATTAGTTCTCATGGTTATTCTTATTCTGTTCTGGCCAGAAAAGAATGCATGCAGCGATTTCAAAGCAGAAGGAGGTGAGCTTAGAAATGCAACACTAGATTTCCTGATGGATCAGAGATTGCTGATGGGTCAGAAATTTAAGGGCATAATAGCCGTGAGTTTAGAATAGTTCCTTTCGCTTTAATTGATGAATCGTGTTCGTGAGCACTCGGGTGGCATTCATACTTTATTATGAAGTATTTATTTCACACTTCTAACTTGGTTTTTATTTTCAGATTTTGGAGATATGGTAAAGAAGCACAATATGATGGGTTACGTCAGAAAAATCTATGATGATAGTAAGAATCAAAAAACAAGAAGAAGAAGAGCAACCATGAGAAAAAAGCGTACCGCAGAAGAGCGTGAGCTTAGAGCCAACGAGATATTACACAAGAAGAAGAACACGTGAAGAATCTTCTTTGAATGCACAGTAGTAGCTATATTATGCAAATTACTGGGGACACGCTTCTTTGTTTTTCCAGTTGTTTCATATGTAGAATCATGGGGGTTTGTATTGTGATTTGTGGTGTTTTTTCTCGACGTATTTCTTCTTCTGTTCAATATACTTTTGAGGTTCTAGCTATGGTCCAAAGAAGGTCACAAAAGTGGAATTATAGTCTTGGATCTCCAACCGAGCTTGTAATTTATAAACCCTGCTAAGAAGGGGGACAGAAATATGTCTCCCGTACACTAAGGAGGGGGACAGATTGCTGTCCCCATATATACTACGACGGGACATAAACATGTCCCCCACCTTAGTGTACGGGGGACATATTTCTGTCCTCCTATAGACTAAGAAGACTAGACATACATGTCATCATACACAAAGCTACTTTGGCTCTGTTATCATTTTTTCATGCTCATCATTGTTGTTTATCATGTTGCCACCTAGGCATAAAAATCCACATCATCACATCACTCCATTTCCACATCATCAAAAGATGACTAGGCATAATATATCCATTTTGACCATGTCATGAAGTTGGTCAACATCCACTCTAAGCTTACCTTGGGAAATGAGCCTAATAGCCTTGCCATCCTAGTTGTCCTATTTTTTACCCTTGCCACTTTATTTTCAACCCTAGTTGCCACATCACCCTAAGTTCCACTCAAACCCAAAAAAACAAAAGTGCCCTATTTTTTGAGCTTGTTGTTTCATCATCATGTAGGGCACGCAAAAACATGCTAGTTTGACCTTTGAAATTTGCAAAAAGACCTTGTTTTTTGACCTTGATATAGAAATCCAAGTGTTTTGTCATTCGGGCAGTATAGAGGCTCCAAAATGGCGATTCGACTTTCCATATCATTCAATGGCAAAATTACCCTAGGGACCAAGTTATACAACCAGTTTTGCTAAAGAAAGAAACACAGACACCCTGCATGGCAGCATTCCGCAGCCACCTCCTCCTAGGCCAATTGACTATGAATGTCTTTCTGTCCCCATCCTTTGTATGGGGGCATATATTTCTGTCCCCTAACCTTTGTATGGGGGCATATATGTATGGAAGATATATTTCGCCCCCCTCGCTAATGTATGGGGGTATATTTCTGCCCCATACGCTATATCAATTTCAAGGTTTGAATATTCTTGCATGGAGTTTTTATTCGAGCCATGCCACCGTGGTCAGTTTTAGCAATGGCGCTCCCTTTGATGGTGGATTCATGGAAAGCGTTAGTGTAGATGAAGATGATAGATTTAAAGGAGGAAAATATAGGTTTCATGGTAATGCCTGGATTTTGGATTCGTCGAGATCAAGATGTTTAGGCCACCACAAAGAATTTTTCTAAAGTATACCGCATATACCGAAATATGCCTATTACACATCGAGGGTTTGCATTTTAGGGCACCCCTCGGCAACACGTAATATCGTCACACCAAATTTTCTCAATGCTATATCTTCCATATCTCATTCCATCATAAGGTCAAGCCGATAGCCCAAAATGAAGGCTACATAATGAGTATTGCAATGTGAACATGAGATAGGCCTCAAACATGTAAGTCGATCCAAATCCACAAATAAATGCTTCATATATATAGTTTTTTATTCCATTGAGTATAGGTGATATGGCGTAGTAGCACTAATCTAAATGCCAATATGCATAGCCGGGGACTCTTTGAAGCGAAAGTGCAATGCCTCAAAAGAGCTCCTTGAGCATTGCTCCTACACAAAGGTATAGAATATCTAATGGATTTGCAATTAAGTCTTTAATATAAGTTTGAATTGTAGGGCACAATGCCAATTTTGAATTAACGAAACAGATTAGACATCCAAGTTTAGCTGTGTAGTGGAACAAAGATAAATTTCTCTCTTGGCAATTAACTTTACACTAAAATCTAGATACACACCATTGCACAACAAAACTATCAAGGAAAACCAACTCAAATAGTGTTGCTTATTCATGATTACTTGAAATGTTCCATGGGCAAGACTTCTAGACCAACTAGACCCATCAAAATAATGCCCCTTGTTGAACCCCTCAAATTGCTACAATTGGATTTCAATAATGGATTTGTATGGTCAAAACCCAACATCGTATATATTTTAAACTTAAAACCGTGGAGTAGGCGATACTTAGCGTGAACAATGTAGCATTGCCTTCCCATTGAAAACGCTTTTATATAACCAAATTTTTTTTGTTATTTAATGTCCCAAAGAACTATTTTAATGATAATGCCGATGAAGCCAAAGACCCATTAGAGCTAAGGAACCGGCACTCCCGGCCGGATCTCGCTCTCAACAAATTTTCATCATCCGATTGGCTAAATGATAATCTACAAAGTGCATCAAGCCCATGCTCATACATGTCCCAAGTTAAACATGACCTATGCATTTTATTGCAAATGAGCACAAGCATAAGCTTCATAGCCTTTGTTCCAAATCCTTCCCAATATCCCGAAACACAAAAGGAAAATGGAAAGCCAATAGTTATCATGGCCAAAGTAATTAAAGGGAAGAGATGGGAGTTTTTCTCTCCAATTTGCAGGAACAAAAGTCTAGTGCTTTCTTCAAAGCTGCAAATAACTGGGTCGCATTAATGCTACACCATATATTAGAAGACAAGGTTTGGAATGTGCTTGAGTTAGCGTTCTTGATATTTTGTTTCGCTTCACCTTTCTAGCTTGGCCTTGAGAATTCAAAGGACATTGTCATAAGTTCACCGGGCTTTTACTTCATTGCTACCATGTAATCGGATTCTTGGATATGCATATATGATCGAGGCAGCTTTTGAGTTGGACATGATTCGAGATGGAAAAACATGTACTTTCTCGTGAGATTATGTTTGGTGGAGTAACCCATTTTTTCTTGTGATGCATGTGCCCATGCTTTGACAAGTTCCATAGCAGCTTGTTCCATCCGAATTTGACGATTGCTTGTTACAGATATGGCTCTCACCACTCTCAAGATACCCAAATATTATAGCACTCCACCCACAATGTGTCCCGATACATCATCTTGTCAAAGACCCTACAAGCACCTATCATGTTGCCACATTTGGCGAATATCAACCAAGGCAGCTGCCACCAAAGATGTCCGATTCATGACCATCCTCTCCTAAAGAAGAGAGTGGATTCTTTTCCCTTCGCGACCCTCGCTTTTCCCAAAGTTTATGTCAATTTGTCCCGCTGCGCACTAGCACATGCCTTTATTGTCGCAACATAAGTTTGAACATTTGGCGGATTCCTTCTTCCCCGCATGCATTCCTTGCCTAGTGGCGGACGCTAAAATACTATCTATCTATCTATCTCTTTCAAGCCGAGAGTCGATAGCCATGCCCTATTTGAGCATTTTACTTTCTCGTTCACCTTCAACATGTTTGTTTCTCTTCTCACAAGACAAACACCGCGATGCTTTCAAGCAAAAATGACCTATGTATTTGGAGAAAAACCTTCCTCTTGCATGAATGCAAATAATGTCGAGCCAACTCACACTACCACTATCTACATACCCAAATATCATAATATTCCAGATACCGTGGTCAATGATTTGGTATTCTATCAAAGACTGTGGTGAGCATCTAACCTATTACCACATTTCAAATACATGTGCACAATTGCACTTGCTAGAACAATGCTTGTATCATTCCCACTATCAATAATAGTAGCATGAATTCTCATATCTGGTATACTTCTTCTGAACTACCGCATTCTTTCAATGCAAAGAAGAAAATGGAAATGTGTGGTCTTACTTTATTCTCCCCTCGCATTTGCTTATACATTCTAAGAGCCGCTTACCTTCATACTTGGCATTTGAAGGGGCCTTCATGGGGGGAAAAATCGAAAATTACTTATGGATATGGAATGAAAGTTTTGAAAAGCTCCAAGATTTGGCGAAAGGGCTTTATATCAATAATTACCACATTGTTTAGCCACCAAGCTGCATGCTCTTCCAAGATGTATTCCTCTTCATGTGGCAACACATCATGAGCTAACCTAAGGCTAACCATTGTTGCAATCAAAAATTACCGGGCTCCAACATTGACACGGGCTGAATCTCTCATCTAAAACCACCATTGACATATAAAGCTAATCTTTCTAGTAAGCTTGTTAATCTAACAAATAACATCTCAAGAACAAATTATGTGTTGGTACAATGAATTCAAAGATTCAAAGATGCATACTCTCGGGCATTCTCGATGTGAATTATACATGGAACCCTTTGACAACTTCAATCAAAAGGTAACAAAGCATGTGTTCCACAAGGATTAGCAATGACCGAAAGCCTGTGTTCGAGGGATGCGAAAAAGAAAAGCATCCGCTAGTTCTCCACAAAATGTCCATAACGAAAAGACTAAGTACCAGATGAACAAGAGTGGACTTCATCTCTCCATCCGCTTAGACCAGCTCAAGCATGCATAAAACTTTCCAACATATTTGAAGGCCAAGGCTTTTGCAAACATGAAGTAGCTCTTGGAGAGTAAGAGCAGATGATGTTGTAGTAAAATTGGCCCCCCCGCCCATTACACTTACACTGAAGCTTTTGATTAGATATAACATCCAACCTCCCAAAGAAAGGGATAAAAGGAAACTAACACACGAGCTAATGACTTCTTTTAACCTTGACACCATTACCTCAAACTCCCCTTCATCCGTAATATGATGATCGCCCTGTCGAAAGTGTTCTCTTTAAAATAAAAGATTGTGCTTCCATTGCATATGGAGGCGGTTCTATATCCCTTTGTGCAAAGCCTTACCTTGACACCATTACCTCAAACTCCCCTTCATCTGGTAATCTGATGACCGTCTGTCAGAGTGTCCTCTTAAAATAAAAGATTGTGCTTCCATTGCATATGGAGGCGGTTCTCTCCATTTTAGTTGCATGCAGGATCTTTGTCTGCTTGATGGAATTATGAGACATGTTCAGAGTAAGGAGGCATTGCACAATAGGATCACCAATATTCTGTTTCTTAAGCTAGGTTTACATTGTTGCTCAACTTCTTAACAACGGCAAAGAATGTAGGACTTATACTTTGCAAAAAAATCGTTATTGTAACATCGCCAACCGCTTCCTCCCACCACATGATTTGAATCCTTAGTCAGCAGCCGAGTGTAAACTGCCAACAAAAAATAAGGTTGTAAAACTTGGGCAACAAAGCTTACAAGACCAAGGTAAGTAATTTGTTCCTTCTGATCCTGGACATCGCTCTACCTTCAATCTGCATTGAATGTCTATTTTATATTCTGCTTGTATTAGAAATAAACATAGGAGCAATTTTCGCACCCATTCTTGCTGAACTACAGATATATCATCCCTTAGAGAACAAAGCGCATAAAATTTCGTGAACAAAAGATCGCTTTTTGGAAATCATTACCGAAATCATTACCGCTTTGAAGCATGGAGCGTAGAAGTTCCCAGAGATCTCTTCCGTAAGCATCACAAGTCTCTTCCGTAAGCATTCATATTGTATGTCCGCTCAAGCCATGTCCGTAGATGCCGAGCAATACTCTTCTTCAAAGCAAATGCTTCGCATCAAAGATCTAGATCTATATATGTACCGAAGCTTTTGAAGGTTTTATCCTCCGTCCGACCCTTTCGTCATGGCTATTTTTTTCCAATCAGCAAGTATAACCTCAATGCTGAAAACTAATTTTGGCATTTCCCATCCTAAGCATAACCTCAACGCTTAGAAACGAATTTTGGGCAAACCATAAACTCCAAATAAAGCAATGTCCACAGAACAACCGGCCAACTCGCTTTTTGTGATTTTACAAAACAAATCTCCCATACCCCTATTTGAGCATTTTTACTTTCGTAAGTTCACCTTCAACATGTTTGTTTCTTCTTCTGCTGCACAACCAAAGACATGCTTTCGGCAAATACCTATGTATTTGAGAAAACCTTCCTCTTGCATGAATGCAAATAATGTCGAGCCAACTCACACCGACCACTATCTACATACCCAAATATCATAATATTCCGTGATACCGTGTCACGATTTGGTATTCTATCAAAGACCGTGGTGAGCATCTAACCTATTACCACATTTCAAATACATGTGCACAATTGCACTTGCTAGAACAATGCTTGTATCATTCCCACTATCAATAATAGTAGCATGAATTCTCATATCCGTGTATACTTCTCCTCTAACCATCGCATTCTTTCAATGCAAAGAAAAAAATGGAAATGTGTGGTCTTACTTTTATTCTCCCCGCATTTGCTTATACATTCTAAGAGCCGCTTCTACCTTCACACTTGGCATTTGAAGGGGCCTTCATGTGGGGACTTATGGATATGGAATGAAAGTTTTGAAAAGCTCCAAGATTTGGCGCAAAGGGCTTTATATCAATAATTACCACATTGTTTAGCCGCTGCATGCTCTTCCAAGATGTATTCCTTTCATGTGGCAACACATCATGAGCTAACCTAAGGCTAACCATTGTTGCAATCAAAAATTACCATCGGGCTGAATCTCTCATCTAAAAGACCAACATTGACACGGGGTGAAATCTCTCATCTAAAACCACCATTGACATATAAAAGCTAATCTTTCTAGTAAGCTTGTTAATCTAACAAATAACATCTCAAGAACAAATTATGTGTTGGTACAATGAATTTAAAGATTCAAAGATGCATACTCTCGTGGCATTCGATCTGAATTATACATGGAACCCTTTGACAACTTCAATCAAAAGGTAACAAAGCATGTGTTTCACAAGGATTAGCAAATGACCGAAAGCCCGTGTTCGAGGATGCTAAAAAGAAAAGCATCCGCTAGTTCTCCACAAAATGTCCATAACGAAAGACTAAGTACCAGATGAACAAGAGTGGGACTTCATCTCCCATCCGCTTAGACCACCAAGCACATGCACAAAACTTTCCAACATATTTGAAGGCCAAGGCTTTTGCAAACATGAAGTAGCTCTTGGAGAGTAAGAGCGATGATGTTGTAGTAAAATTGGCCCCCGCCCATTACACTTACACTCGAAGCTTTTGATTAGATATAACATCCAACCTCCCAAAGAAAGGGATAAAAGGAAACTAACACACGAAGCAATGACTTTTTAACCTTGACACCATTACCTCAAACTCCCCTTCATCCGTAACTGATGACCGTATGTCGTAATGTCCTCTTAAAATAAAAGATTGTGCTTCCATTGCATATGGAGGCGGTTCTATATCCCTTTGTGCAAAGCCTTACCTTGACACCATTACCTCAAACTCCCCTTCATCCGTAATCGATGACCGTCCTTCGAAAGTGTCCTCTTAAAATAAAAGATTGTGCTTCCATTGCATATGGAGGCGGTTCTCTCCATTTTAGTTGCAGGCAGGATCTTTGTCTGTAACCATCTTGTTCTTGTACAAAGCATGTACAGCAGTGCCTCCAACATGACCAAAACGAAGCATGCCACGATGCTCGCCAGCCAAATCAAGACATACAAGACCATGTTCGCCTTTATGAACTCAAACTATCAAAGACATACAAGCCATTCTCGCAGTCATGGCCCATCGTACATGAACTGCAGACTTTTCAAGTCAATTCCTTCAAGTGGATTTCTGCCCAGCAGATAGGCTTTTCCATTTCCGAGAACAATGTAATGGCCTGCTTTATCAAATTCAGCAGCAGACATGATATTAGACTGTAATCCGGGGATGCATAGTACTTAGATATAATTAATTAGCACGCGAGCTTTTGTCAAAGAACACATCAACAGGAAGCTTATCGACCGTTGTGCTCAGCTATTGCCACGCCATTGGAAGAACCCGATAATACTCCCTTCTTCTTGTTCTTCCTTTTTCTTCCCATCAACACACTTCAAAATGGAAAGATAAAAAACATAGAATCTAAGTTAAACTGGGAAGAAACGAGCAAATAAGCGTCGTAGCGACTTAAGAATATGGGGCACCATCTAGTTACAATTTTTGCCCTTCCCCGATATGGAAACTTCCACCCTTGTTCCCTTTGAATTTTCGCGGTAAATTTAGGGCAATTCCGCTTGTATAATGTAAGACCAAAGTTACGCTTTTTTTCAAAAATTTCCTTACACTTACTGGAGGGGCTAACTTTGGCGGGGATGCAAGGGCGTATCATACGGTGAGGGTTTGAGGGATCCTATGTGAGGCAAGAATACCGCTTGATTCGTTGACGAAATTGGTATCGAGTAAACCGGTCCGGTGAAAACCATGCATCTAAGGGACCAATTTAGAGCCATTGATTTTGGAAAGGCTTTCCGAGGCCATGGTTTTGGAAATAATCATACATCCATGGATCTGGCAAAACAGAGCTGCTCGATATTACACGGTAATTGAATTGAGGAGAAAGAGGGTAATTGACGGAGGCGCATGCCGGAGATGCAGGGATTCTTCCCCGGCTATGCGCACCAATGGGAGACGCTCAAGACCATCTCGCTGAAGGCCTTCTAAAATGTGCGCACCTCCTATCTACCCCTAGCTTAGCCTATTATCCAAGCGTGTCATTCCATTGCTTACATGTCAATTCCATCCGCCTAGGTGTATACGCGGGCGGTGTATACTTTAGAAGAAGATGCCATGTCTTTCCGTGATGGAATGCAAAGAAAGGATCTCAGAACATCCCCGCCTAGGTAAACCGATGAAAGGAAGATCTCCACCATTCTGTCACATTCTATGCTTTTCCCCGAATGCAAATCCATAGATCCTTACTAGTGTTACGTGTGGCAAGCTCCTTAGAAGTGATGGCTCTCAGCTCAAGAGTCTTAGTTCCATTGACCTCCTGATGCATTATCCAAATTGTCAATTGCCATAGTCATGGTTTCACCCTTTTAAAAGCACCGCTATTCAAATTCATGAAAAATAGATATTGCTTCAAAACATGTAAGGATGTTACATGTTCTAATTCCACGATTTGCTTAACTCATCCCAAAAGCACGAAGTTTAGTTCGAAATGCATCGTAGCAAGATGCATGAAAGCACCGAGGTATATAACAAAGTTGAATGTGGAATAAAAATCTAATCTACGTATTTGCTTAACTCATCCCAAAAGCACGAGTTTAGTTCAGAAATGCATCGTAGCAAGATGCATGAAAGCACTGAGGTATATAACAGTGAATGTGGAATAAAAGCAAGAATTGGAAGTACATGTTTGCAGGCATTGTGCTAGCAACTAACAACTCGCGGAGCTAAACAGCATTTAGAGATCCGAGAGATTGAATATGGCATATTATCGGAATATACCATAATCCCGAGGGTCTGGCCGCTGGATTAAAATGCGCATTGACCTAACATTTTTTGTTACAAAGAATTATTGACCTACCCATGATTTCAATGGTTCAAGGTCAATATACAAAATACCAATATGAATACACCATGAATTCATGAAGTACAGAATACACAGAATACACATGGCACACAACCCTAAACCCTAAACCCTAAACCCTAAACCCTAAACCCTAAACCACACCTCTTCATTACATGATAAGGCATGACATTCAGATCAATAAGGTTCCCCACCAATTGCCTTTTATTAATTCTGGTAGACAGGATTTGGAGGGGAGAGAATGGGAGGTGGAGATTGGGCGCTAAAAAAAACTCTGTTGGGAATTTTGCAATGGTTTAGAGGGTCGCATTATTTTAGAAGGCCTTCAACAGATGGTCTTGAACGCTCTCCACTTAGTCACAAGATAGCCGAAGAATCCCTCGCCTCCTGCATGCACCTCCGCCACCACACTACCCTCTTTCTCCTCAATTCACTACCGTAATATCGAAAGCATTGCTTTTGCCGTGATCATGGATGTCCGATTATTTCCAAAACCGTGGCCCCTGAAAGCCTTTCCAAAATCAATGGCTCTAAATTGGTCCCTTCCGATGCATGGTTTCACATACTGCATCAGCTTTACTCGATACCAATTTCACAACCAATCAAGCAGATTCTTGCCTCACATAGGATCCAAAAGGCAGCCTTTGTTTTATATTCCATATTATGCCTAATTGAAATTGGTGCTTACTACTTCATCCTTCATGCTTCACATATTGTTCTTGTTGTTTGCAAACAAGTCTTACTTATTATGTGCTACAATAAGTTGTCCATGCAAGGTCTCTATTAATTCATTGTTTGTCAAACGCTTGTTCAAGAGAAGATGCGCCAAATTTCCGCCAAGATGCTCAAAGCAAATGCAGATCCAAATTGTGCCCCCCTGTTAGCATCATGCTACTTCACCAAAGGGAAAGAGATACCACCTAGGTGAGGCAGCCCTATGGCGAAGGATTAGGTAAGCCCTAACACGAAGCTGCATAAAAGAGAGAGAAGCAAGACCATCCAAAACCAAGAATGGGAAACCCCACTAGTGGATCATTGGTCCAACTTCAACTAAAGATAGATGAAAATACCCTAGTACTCAAAAAACCTAAAACAACAAGAACTATATTCTACGATTAGGCACATAATGAATACACTAAGACATCTAGGATAAATCTAATAATATTTAACCACCTAATTCTAGGTTTCCACCGTTGTTTATCCTCAAGAACCCTCATATACCATTTCTTCACTATTTCTTCACTTTTGAATCCATATTCTATTCATTCCATTACACTCATTTCCATATTTTACCCCTCATTTGATATTTGAAAATTGAAGCGTAAACCCTAAATCTTTGGTCGTGTTTCGTTCGTAGGCGATTATGGCGGGTCCGATTGCAATGAGCAAACACTCGCTTCTACGCATAGCGATAGCAAGAAGACTTCTCTCTGCTTTCTAGATATAGCACAGCCGTGAGCTGCCCCGATATAACCGCAAACCACCGCATTAATAATTATCTTTTGCACTGCATCACTCACATGTTTAAGTTACTGCAGATTTGTATCTTCAAGGGCTAAACGGGTTTTGCATTCACCACTGTAGCCCCCGAGGTCGGAGCCTAGGTCGCCCCAACCCAAAGCACGTGATCGATTCAGATTTAGACTACTAGAGGTCGGATTTGATTCTTACAAATACAATTTTTCATTGTGTTCTTAAGGTGTAAAAAAAAATCCTTCCATTCCATTTGCATTTGCAATTTCCAATGCATCTCTTACTTAATCGGGTCCCGTCTTTACCGGGTTTGTCCTACTTAAGAGCAATATCCAATGCATCTCTTTGCTTTAAGAGACGCTTGCACACACTAGTTTTAAGATCTCAAATTTGCTTCCGCATCAAAGTTAAGAATTGCTCACCCTTTTAGTGATCTTAATATGTATATGAAGAGAAGATGTACAGTCAAGGTCGCCATGGCACGCATTATAAACATATTGGCTGCAAATTATAGGCCAATTCCTCAGAATATGAACATTTATTTTTTCAAAGGAAAACATTTTAAACAAGTTACTATGGCGCAGTTCCCATGGCTTCGTGAAGTCCAAGAACCCTAAAACCAAAGCAGAAGCTGGGCAAGAGTTTGTTCACGATGATAGCTTACCTCTTTAAAAATCTATGATCATAGTAAGAATCAAAAAGTGTACCAGGAAGAGCAAATGCAGAAGAGCAGAGCTCGAGTCGCAGAAAGAGCAAATTGGCAGAAGAGCAGAGCCTCGTGAGACGCAAAAAGAGCAAAATTAAGGAAAAGGTGAAGAGCGTAGCTTAGAGCCAACGAGATATTACACAAGAAGAAGAAAACGGAAGGTAAAAATGGCCGCCTGCTTTAGGGCGATGCACTACTTACACCAAAAACATTATAATAAGAGATGCTTCGGCCATCGATACGATATGGAGAGACATCGATCCACGCTTGTTTATGGCTCCTCCGATTCCAAGATTCATCAAGCTTTTTGATATTCATTGATTCATTCTCTTCTCTATTGAAAATCCATCTATATTCTAATCTATTTGTTCTTTGACATACGGCAGTGGCACCTACAAATATTCCTCAAGAACCGCTCCATGTTCCTCCTATTTCTGCTGGTATTCATAAAAAATTTCATGCTTTTGAGTATTGTCATTGTTTTATTAAAAGCATACTAATATCTCAATTGCTGCTTCTTGTCATATTTAGCACTTCCATCTGACGATATGGAGCAGGATAGAGAGGCAACTCATCTGACTAAACGAAAACATACTCATCATGTTTGTGTGCATCTCATAGCACCAAATGCTTCCCACTCAATCGGCCGCTCGTAACATTGGCAAACGGCCATGATTTAGAAGAAGATTACAAGTACATGATGTCCCAAGAAATACCGATCATTATAAGATCCTCACAAAATTAATGAATGAGCATAAAGCAGATCTGGAAAAGTTAGAAGATGCTGTCAAGATCTTAGACAGCGAAGGAAATTTCGTTGATGCGGAGAAAACAAAGGCTATTTAAAAGTAGACCAAAGATTCACTGCCTATGTAAATAAATAATAATGTGTTGTGAGTTTGAAATGTGTTCAAATGTGTTCTCATTTTGAATAAAGAAGATTTCGATCCCCATCAACACAGATTTACAAGACTTACGCCACTTTTTTTTAAATAATATTAAATAATAGAATGTTCCCCGCTATGAGAGCTAATTATTTCCTCAAATTAATAATTTAAATGTGTTCGATGTCTTTTCCAAATGTCTTCTTCCTTTGAATAAACAAAAACTTCACATTCCAAATCCTCATCACCAACTCTATAAACTAGACTTCACATTCCAAATCCTCATCTAAGTTTAGGTCTATAAACAAACCATCTCACAGGTGTACATCCAAATATAGTAGATTGATTTCGAGATTGGGCTGATTGATCTCTCAAAGCTAGATTCATTGAAGCAGCCCGCATTTTGGATTGAGTGCAGATATCAGGGGGCAAGCGGTGATCGATTGACAAGCTTTCCCCGCTATCGGGTTTTTTACTTTGGTTCTTTGGTTCATGTCTTATTTACGTGAGTTAATCTAATGTGGTTAGGGCGAACCCGAGCATAACTTCTTTTTCCTTTCTTCATTTCGAGTAGCCTTCCATTGTTATCCAAACCGGTCAGCGACGCGGAAAATTTGCCTTGGCTTTGACCCTTTCCCCCATTGAGAACGCCATGGCGTGATCTGGCGCTTCATGAAGTCGTGGTATGTCATGCCATAGTTCTCGGCCGAGGTTTAGTGGAGGGGCGACCCGTGGTGAAGCTAGGTCCGCCAAATTCGAGAGCCAATGGTTTTGAAGTGGTTTTTGTTTTCTTCTTTTAATTGCTTCAACCATACGCTGTTTTCACACCATTGATGCTGGGCATGCATTTTTCCCGCCAAAAATCTAATGGCCTTTGATCCGCATAATATCGAATATTCGCCATATCAATGGTGGAGAATAAAACTTAAATGTATCACACACTCCATACCATAGTAGCAAAAGCAAAGTCATAAGGACCATGGTGCTAGCCAAAAAATAAAATTAAAAAAAAAAAAAAAAAAAAGGTTTAGAAAATGACGCCGCGAGCCTATCACCGCAGCGCTATGATATCTTATCATTTCAAATACGCCATGAGCCTACGGGCAAAGCGCCAACCGTATGAAATCTTATCATTTCAAATAAAGGATGATCCACCGCCAGTGGAAATCTCCTCGCCTATTTTTGCAAATAACTAAACGCAGAGCTTCAATCCCACCGGCAGAGCTTCAATCCTACCGCAGGAGCTTCATCCTTTATGTATGTATGGCATCGCGAATGTCCAATAAATGGCCTTCAAGCAAAGATTCTCCATACGATTCCACCAAAGGCATGTTCCTTTGAAGGATCAACCGCCTTTGTAGGAGAGGCTCAAATATTAAGAAATCTATGGAAGCTTGTGTAGAATCTTAGAGAATCCAGAGGTGTCTTAAAGGGATCTAGGGCATCTTAAGGAAATATTGAGAATCAAATATCTTCATAAAATATTGAGGAATCTAGGGGAACCTTCTAGAATATAATAGAAGGGAATGTAGGGGGAATCTAATGGAATTCGATAGAGGATTGCTAGAAGCTCAAGAAACTGAAGGAATCTTGAAGAATCTATGAGAATCTAGGAGAATCTAGGGAGAGTCTTTGTAAGTTATAAGGAATCTAAGGGAATATACAAAGAACCTTTGGAAGCCTTAATGAAATCTCAAAGAATCTTGAAGGAATCTAGAGAACCTTGAAGATTCTATTGGAATCTTAAAGAATGTAGGAGTCTCAGATATAATCTTTTGGGAATATGATGATAAGGGAATCTAGATGGATCCTTCAAGAATTCAAAAAAGACAAAGTCTATCAAAACCATGTTCATCTTTATGAAATATCAATGGAATATCAAAAGATTTTACTTAATCTTTATAAAATCTAGTGAAATTAAAAACATAGTTTTCAAAAATCAATGGAATCTCACGCTGCATTCTCAATTAATCTTAGTGACATTGGCTCATACAATGGATTATCTACAATCTTTAAAACATGTTCATTCAACTGCATGTGCCCTACATAGTACAAAGACTTGTGTATATATATACATATGTCATAATATATGATAATATATGATAAAACATGGTATGTGTCACATGCATAATAGATGTGTCACATGGTATATGTGACATATGTCATAGTATATGACATCAATATGTGTCAGATGGTATATGTGTATATCATGATAGTATATGACATTTATATGAATATCGTTATAATGCCACGTCATATGGCATATAATATGACATAAGACTTAAGAACTAATACATATAATATGTGGCTTAAGATATAACACGCATGACATATGTCATTTACAACATATGTATAACAAGCATAAGGGTTGAGTTTGTGCTTTCAAGTACTAAATTGAACTGCTTATCGATGTGAACAAGCATTTCTATAGTTGCAAGTTGACTAGAATGGCAAGCTTACAATTTAGGGTTATGAAGGTTCACTACTTTCAGCGCGCGACTTTCCTTATTATGCCTTTTGCAATGTAATGCTATCAAGGAAGTCTTCTACTAAAACCATATGATGTAGCTTTCAGGTTAGATTGCAATTGGCTTTGGGACGCATTTCACAATTATAATTTGTATTTTAAATAGTGGCATGGAAGTATATGCAATATTTGTAAGAAAAATCATACAAACCTCGTGGATAGGCCTATGGATTGAAGATGACACTTGTCTCCTTTCATCATATGATATTATTTTGATTTGAAAATCTTTTATCTTTGAGTTGTATTATGTGTGTAGGATCTTGACTCTTCTTTATGGCCGTAGCTTGGAACCATGTGTCATTAAGTTTTGACTTTGTTTTAAGAGACATGTCCATTAGAAAGACCGCCTTTCCTTTATCCATTGCCCTTTTAATGGCCAACTTTTTTATTTTGCCCATTAACCGCCCACTTTTGCTCTACCCACCTTACAAACATTGTAGATTGAATAAGATGCATGGTCTATTGTTGGGCATTTGTGGCCAATGAAGGTCAAGCGTGAGCATTTGGTGGTCCATCGAGGCCTTTTGGTGGTCTATTGAAGGTTTATCACCACCATAATAATCATCAAGCTTAAAATCTTAATAGCAAACTTCAAATTTGTTGACACGACTGGTACCTAAAGTCCAAGGTTCCATTATGATATATCCAACTAGAAGATTTTAAAACATATCATAATAAGGCTTCCCCCCTAAAGTTCCCTATATAGTAGGTCCACTCGATATACGAGTCATAAAGACGGGAGTGGTCCGCCACTGTGGTTATGGGGGCATGGCAAAAATATGGCAAAGTTGTGGAAATATGGCAAAGTTGTGGGCAAGGAATATTAATATGAACCATTGGTTAGAGAACAATAAAGGTCCATTGACTCTTAATGGACTAAGGGTGCACGTGTTACAAAAAATGGATGCAACACAAAGATGTGTCGTGGAGAACCATAAAGGGGCGTTGACTAATATTAGGCCAAGGGGGCACCTTTTGAAAAAGGGAGGACTCTCAAATAAAGAGATAAGGAAGAGCATCGAATATATCCTTAAAAAGTTTAATCTTTACTTGGGAAAAGGAGATATTATTACCCCTTGATAACACGGGCAAATTGCCTTTTGAAAAGGCAACGAAGGAAATAAAAGGAGTAGAACTAACCTATTACGAGGGAGGAAAGCAACATGAAACAACAATTATTGGTCATGAATAGTAACTTGACTGAGTGAACAGTAAGTCTTAGGGCAGCCAGAAGGATCGTAATGCATGTCCACTGACGAACACATAAATAAGCAAATGGATTGCTTCCAACCCGCACCCACAAGCCTAGGTCGATAGAGTGGATCTCAGCAAAGGCCGAGTTGTTGCAGAAGCTGGCCTAATGGCTAGTCCTTAATTGGGAGCCGATTTCAGCAAGCCCAGCTCAGAGGAGAATTCATGGGTCTGCTATTAAGGAAAACCTTAATTCCTTATGAAGCGATTTCCTTTCTTGTGTGAAGGGCAGATATCTGACTCGATAGAGGAGCCTTACTATTGGTCTACGCGGAGTAGAGAAGAGAGCTGAATGGGGGTCTCCTTCCCGTGGGTCCCTGATCGAGCCAGTCTCCTTGGCATCAAAGCCTGATTTTGGTGCCTTGCTTTCAGCATAGATTGAGTCACCAATAGAAGGTTTCGTTGATAAATTTGAAAGCTTTGTGAAAAAATCGTTAGCCCTTTCTATGCAACAGATGATGGAAGTTATGAGCATCCTCTTAGTTGATTGGAAGATACAAAGGAGAACACAAAGAAGGAGATAAGCATGTTTATCAAATCCAAATTAGATTTTGACAGTGACATAATTGAGGCATTTTAGGTGGGCAAAATCGCTGGTAATAATGAGGCATATTATTGTATAATTTGCTAATGCTGACGATCTTATAGCCGAAAATGTTGAAATGGGCTAGTGATGGAGTTGTTGTCTAATAATAATGCTGATGATGCGGGCAATCTTATAGCTCAAATGTTTAAGTGGGTTGGTGATGGAATTGTTGCGATCTTGTTGAAATTGTTTAATGCAAAAGCATACGAGACTTCAAGCATTGCAAATAAACATAGTAGTCCCATTCCACAAAGCAAGCAACGAATTGCATCCAACTAATTACCGAATGATCATGGTTAGTAGTTTATACACTAAACTTTCCGCAATCATTCTGGATTTAAAATTAGTACATAGGCTGACGTTAATAATGTTAGAACAGTGGGACAAGTTGGATTCAGACTTAAAAGATCCATCATTGGCCATTTGGCCACTATGCATGCAATGATAGAATTTATTGTTAAAGACTACATATTCTAAATGAGATGCACTCTAGACTACCACAGTCATCGGATCTATCCATCCTATGGCCTAGATCATATGTTGGGGCCTCCCGGAGCCTCCTGTTTTTATTATGGTCATTTATGACTAGGGGCACCTATGATTTTGAAATATGGAATACAGGTTCGCCTAAGGTTTTGGAATATGAAATACTAGGGACTCCTCTCGATACGAGTTTCCCTAAGGTTTTAGATTTTGAGATATGGAGACGCAAATGCAACTAGCAAACTAACATGCTTATTTTTTCTATTGAATCTATGTTTTTACCTCCCCCTTTTAGGGATATGGTCTATGGTCTCAGGGATAGTGATTTATGCATCCATATCAAATCCCCCTAGAACCATGTATTATTATGCTATATATTGAAGATGAGTTGACAATTTCTGAGGATTAGAATGATTTGTCGGGAAAGTCGTAGACTGGGACGAGAACCACATAAATATGGCTTGGATGGAAGAAGTATATTCCTCTTTTCAGTTCGACAAGCAATGGCATGTTCGTGTATCATCATTCATTTGGGCAAGTGCAACGTGTGACAATTGATAAGGGAGACTGCAAATTGCATACCTAAAGAATTTATCAGGAGTAGATACAAGGTCTCCAGAAACATGATTGTTTAAAATGAAAGGTTCAAGAAAAGGCCGATGTGATCGCTTTTACTTGACGATGGATCAACACATGATTTCATCTCGTAGGATTTGATGTACAAACTAGGATTACCTATTTGTGATTTACAAACTACAATCACAGTTAGTAAGGTTTGAAGGGTTCCAAGAATCGCTATGCATAAATATGTGATAGCTCCTAACTAGATATGTTGAATGACAATGGTGTTGTTCACAACTCAATGAAGGATACTTCGTTCAGCATGCATAAAATTGCCACAATCAATCCCAAAAAGTATCTCTCAAAATTAGATCCATAATATTGGACTCCTTCAAAAATCAAAGCGAATACTAGCACTAGTTGGTAAACAATGGTCTTCCAGGTGGAGAAAATTTTATGGAGACCAAAGATACATAGAAATAAATGGATAAAGAAATTGCAACGGAGACTAGCATAGATGAAATGACATTAAAGATTGCAAAAAATGTAGCTACTATCTTTTGTAAGATGCCGATCTTCATATTTGTAGTAAAAGCAAGGCAGCCTAAAAAATTTAATGAAAGGAAGAGGTAGCCAAAAAAGTGGCACTCCTGTTGTTTGCCAAAATGAGATGTGCAGAACTAGGTTACTTTTTCATAAATCAAGTCCGTTTCAAGCATCGCCGGTTTCGAGTATACCAACCAAGCCGCATTTCAAGTTCTTTCGCACGCCGCGAAGACTGACTTCCTATGGGCACCCTTTGTTCTTGTGTATTGTATGAACCTTTTACGTGATTTGTCAATAATTGAATAAGCTTCCCCAATTAAGACTTCTACAGTGTTTGAGATCATCGCTTTTTGCCTCGGGTTTTTTTCAGGGCCAAGCGCAAGGAAAACCTTTGAAAATACAAATTGCAAATCAAAAAAATAGGTATTCTTACTTAAATCATATCAATGTGAGGAATTGAAACTTACCTTTTTCATACCTGTGTTCATCTCTGTGCCCTCCTCTCTCAGATTGCCCCCAGCATCCGCACTGTAGGCACCAAATCTAGCGTAACCCCGAAAAGCCGATGACCGGTTCATCCGTGATTCCTCCCAAATTCGGTAGAGCCGCCTCCAAATCTGGCCTCGTTTCTAGAGCATTGAATCGCCTCGATGCGTAAGTTCAAACCAAATGGGTTGCTGCTTGAGGTATAGAAGTGCTAGCTGATCCGCTTGTGGCCGAATTCCGCTTAGTTCTTGATTTTGTGCACCATAGCTCAATCACAATGCCGCCATAGAAATGGAGGCAAAAATTATTTAAGAAGGTTGCACATGCATTGAATCCCGCTTCACCGACCTTTTAATTATCCCATTCATGTAAATACCTTTGCTATGGACACTTTAATGGAAGCCATTGCCGACAAGAGTCGCCATAGCCATAGCCAGAAGAAGATTTTTTCAATGCTCGTATCAGGTTTATTTGAGTCAGCCGATGGTCTAAGCCATAGCCAAAGAAATTTAGGGCGCAGATGTCGATCGTTTGACGCCATAGCCAAAGAATTTAAGCGATGCCGCGATCGCCTGGACGCCATAGCCACCATTTTTTTTTCTTCCCCGACCATTTTCTCCGGCATTTTTTGTTTCTATTTTTCCTCCTAAATACGTGCGGAATCAATCGAATATGACAAAGGCATCTTGCCCCCTAATAATATTTTATATATATGTTAAGATAAGGGTAGCAATAATTGGGACTGGATTCCCGGTTTGGCAGTGACCGGCATAGCCGGGTGCATTGTGCTACCCTTACAATATCACAGTTGGGGAGCACAAGATCCGGTTACTATGATCAAAATTTGCCATGATTTCTACCTGTGCAGTGCGGAAATAGGACCACCGGAAATAGCACCACCGGAAATAGCAGCGACCCAACTGTGATATTGTCAAGGAAAGTGTGAATCTTTTGGGGCAAGTCAAATTCTGGAAATTCTGATAGTTCATTACGATGGGGCTGCCTTGGAAGACAGCGGCTTATTGCATGCCGATTGAAACGGCTAGGAGTCTGCTGCGCCCGTCCCTCATCCTGCCGGAATGGTGAATCCAGGTAAAGAATGCAGGATGCTTCGTCCTGCTTTGTTTAGTTCATTCGGGACTTCTTCCCAGCAGAGATTCGGGTGGCGATGGTGTTTGATTCAGGGAGTTTGGAGTGCTGCCAAGCATTGGCAGAGGATTGATTCTGGCAGGTAATGCTGCTTCAGGATAGGATGAACAATTTTGGTTCTTGTTTGCGTTTTTGTTGTTTTAGGCAGTCTTTCTTTCCTTTAGGCAGGGTGGGATGAACCATTGCAGCCCAGGATTGGGAAGGGCGATTCCGGCAGCCTGAACCATTGCGGCCCAGGACTGGGAAGGGCGATTCCGAGAGCCTGTCCAGAACGTGAATGGTGTGCGAACCTTTTCTTTTATTTGTTTTTTCCTGCCCTACAACCATGAGGCCGATCGAGATTTTAGGAAATGACACGACAGTTTTTCTCCAAAAAGATACTGGCCGCCGATCTGGCATCATACCAGCAATATGCTCCACATCCGCGGCTGGCATTTAACCTCACAAGATAACCCATACAAAGATAGATAAACGGATAAAACGGACTCTCAGTTCTGCCACTTTGCCATATCAACAAATCGAAGGAGCAGAAACAATGGCCATTTCCATTGCAGTTTGATTTACCTACCTCCTGGCTTTGCAAAAGGACAAAGATGAATTTGCTAGAAGACAAAGCTTCATCCACTACAAGACAAAGCCTGTTCGTCTTAGCCTTTCCAAGTGGTCTTTTCCATCACCTAAAAACTTTAGGGACGACCTGGTCTTGTCAACAAATGGGGGGGTTCTGACACTGTAGTTTGGGTTTGTTGACAGTTCTGGTGAAAGACCTTAAGAGAGGTAAGCTGAAGTCCTCACTGTCGGATTTGCTTATTTGATGGGCATAGTGCTTGGTTTTGTTGTTTATTTCCTCTTTCATATTGGCTTTGATTTGTATATACTTCAGATTGCATATTTCAGATTGGCTTCGATTTGCTTATTAGGGATGTCGTGATAATAAGTAAGTATTTTAGATTGCCTTTGATTTGCTTATTAGGTAATGAAAACTCATATTGAGAGTATTATTCTCCTAGATCCTCCTCAGCCTCCCCAAGGAGGCCTCTGAACCTGTTCCTGTTGCTCCTTGAGCAAGTTAGCAAATTTGTCAGTATAATGGGCTGGTGTAGCAATAGTTGTCACTTGGCGCCGCTCTGGCATTGCTCAACATGAGGGGTTCTGCCTCCTGTTTAAGTTGAAGGTTGCCTTGGCTTACTTTTTGCTGAGTAACATAGCTGCCCATAAGCATTGGCATGAAGCTCCTTGCCTTGCACAGGACTTGTATTTCATGCAAAACGTGGGCTTGCTGGCAGCGCAGTCCTACACAAATGGCATAGAAGGCTTCTAGATTCACATAGAAGCATAGAAGGCTTCTAGATTCACACTCGGATCTGGAGTTTATAGTCGGATCTGATGTTAAGAAAAAGAGATTCAGTTGTGTAGTTTGGGCGAGCATCTGAGGCGCTTTGGAAGACTCAAGATATCTTGCAGCCGGATTTGTGCAGAATTTGTAAAGTCGAAGACATATTGCATGGCTATTTTGGTTCGTGGCTTTTTTTGGAATACAAGCAAAAGTTGCATTCTATTTTTGTTGATCGGGTAAATAAAACCTAAAATGGGCAGTGATACGCTGGGAAACGGATAAAGTCTAGATTACATGTCGAGATCTTGCATGAGTTTGGTCACATTTGGAGTTACGCAGAGGGAACCGGATTTGAACACTGCTAGATAAGGAGCTGCCGTTGAGTGCAGAATCTCTTCAGATTGAGTGGCAATCTTTCAAATAGACTGGCTTTGGATGGAATTGGCTCCTGGAAGTCTTCAAATCCCCTGATCAGCAAGATTTGAGTGAGATTTCTTCCTTCTTGTTACGCCTCAGTCTTGTCAGACTTGTGCTATTGTAGATGTGATATAACTGCCTTGCTAGAGAATCTAATCATGGTCTATTTTACTTGAGTCTGCTAAGCAGCTTTATCAGATTATAGCTCCTCTAAAAGGTAAGGTTTTAACCATTCATAACTACGAAGAATGGAGATCTCAAATGACCTGGTCATTGATATCCCAAGGTGTGTGGCATGTTGTCGGAGGAAATAATCTTTTAGCTACTCCTGATGAAGAAGACAGAGTTTACAAATCTATTGATGCTACTTTACAATCAGGGGTTTTGCAAAGATCATTCCTTACTGCCAAGGACTTGTGGGATTATCTAAGGTTTCAATTTGGACAGAGCCATGACCAAGACTTAAATCATGCTAATTATTCCCTTCCACTTGGTGATGTTTGGGATGAGGTTGCAATTATGGCAGCCATGACAGCTGACACAGATGTTCATCAAGAAGATATTCCTGATACATTTCGCCATGATGATTACGAAATTGTGGAAAACCTTGGAGAAGGGCAGGCTGCACGGATTAAACAAGAGCATACTATGTCTAATGAAGATAATGTTCACGATATTAGTCCATCTTCTATGATCCAAACTTCATTTGACATAGCAGATTATGCTGTAACAGAGATGTTCTTGGAGTCTTCACCGCTGTATATTGCTCCTTTACCTGTTCTGCAGGGTGCTCTGATTCAGGATATTTGCAATGAGATGGAAGACGAGCACATGGTAGTCTCATGTGAATGGAGTGCTGATTTCTACGAACCGGTATACTTTCTGATCTTATCATGGACACAGCTGCATGTTTTGAAAATGATCACATGTTTGCACTGCAAAGTGCTTCAGAAGAACTAAAATTAGCATCAATTTCAATGGATCATAAGCAATTTCGTATTAAAGAGAAACAGATTTCTAAGTTTCCTTGCGTTGATCTTCATGCTACCCTTCCTGAATTTGCTTCTATTATGGCTCACATTTGTACTCAGCCGCTAGAATTACCTTGTTACATTTGCTTAAACGTTCCATTTGGTTGTCCACATGATGGGAGGTTGGAGGATTATCCTAACTTGAATGAGTATTTGGGTATGTGCCTCATTATGATGTTGGCTTAATCCCAACAAGTTGTTGAAAATTAGCTACAGTTGTAAGCATAAACAAAATCAAGTTTTATTTGATCTTCACAATTCTGTGTTTCTAAAGAGAGATGATATGGTTTCTGACAGAAGTGTATTAGCAGCGCAGCTTCTAAAGCAATCACTAACACTTGGTATGGTTGGGTTACCTAAGGAGTGTTATGAGTTACAAGTGCTACCTTTTACGGAAAGATGTTCAAACTGTCAAGTAGAGGATACAAAAACATTCACTGCTGAGAGTCTTGTTAGTTGTACATGTTTGCAGGATTCAGCAGGCCACTTACATGGGTTTAACCTTGGGTTGAAGGCTGAGTATGGTTTATTACAGAGACAAAAGAAGTTGTTTTATACCGTTCCTTGTATTTCCTGGAAAAGGGAATGGTACAGAGGCAGGATGTTATGGTTTAACAGCAACATCAAGTGGCAGCCATGGTTACTTCTGTGGTTGAATTTGCTTCATATGCTGAATTCCTTCCAGGCAG
Source organism: Isoetes taiwanensis (assembly GCA_021234155.1). Classification (NCBI taxonomy): domain Eukaryota; kingdom Viridiplantae; phylum Streptophyta; class Lycopodiopsida; order Isoetales; family Isoetaceae; genus Isoetes; species Isoetes taiwanensis. The sequence goes on from JAJEKV010000051.1 coordinate 5,901,144, forward strand.
CGCTATATCTCAGGGGGATACTTCGCATTAGTAGTTCTCGCTTCGCTTTCGATATTTTGGGTCATGCTAGTCATCAGGGGATGTTAACGAATGATATGTGACACGCCACTACTCTTAGATGACTAGGCATGCCACATATGTTGCTGACATGGCTCTTCTATAAAGCCATAGTCATGCTCTATAGTTCTTTATCCAGTTTACTCATAGCCTAGCTATATCGTGTATCTCTTTCATTCGAGCATACATGCATACAGGGTTTCTTCAATATGTAAGGAATACCACTGTGGATCGTCTTCTGAATCTGCCATTCAGATCATTTGATCTTCTTTAATTCGATACGGTAGAAGTGCATCAGCAGACTGGTCTTGCGTTATACTTGGATAAGCTCTAACTAGTTGAATGTCTTCTATTTGTTCCTAGTGGGGATAAGGCATATTTGATATGTTGATAAACATCTAGATAGATGCGTGATAATAATACGAAAGTACATTAAGCTAGCTTATTTTTAAGTTTGATGCATCAGTCTGTTTTTTCCAGTGGCAGGTGTGCTTTGGCTTTTTTCATGCTTGCCACTCCATCTCAAAGATTTGATGCAGGTAGTATTCTGTTGCAGAATGGTAGTTGGCTCCAGGATATTTACACCTCTTTGGCAATTGATCTACTAGCGGTTTAACATCTAGTTATGTCCTTTTATATAGATTTTCTTGCATGTTCATTACTTGTTTGAGATGGATTTCGAAGTAAATGAAATCCAATTGGTAGTTTGGTCCTCTCTTCAGCATTACGAGCTCCTCTTGTCTTTTCAGTACTTGAGGATTCTGGAACAAATTCTTCAACTTGTATGTTGCTCATTTGAGCCATTTCTACTATCTCAAGATTATGTACTTGGAGTTTTGGCTGCACAATGCTTCGTCTTTGTTGTGTGTTGACATCTTCTTTACTCCCTTCTTTAGCTTTTTTCTCAGGGCACTGGCTAGCAAAATGATTCCCTCCACATACATAAAAAATAGTAATTTCTGGTTTTGAATCCTTAGATTGTTTACAACGCATAAGATTTATTCAACTTCTAAATGGTTAAGAATTTAGCAGGCGCAGCTACCTGCCTAATTGCTTTTCAGTTTTGGGAAATTAGAAGTCCTTGGAACTTAAATCCAAGCCTTCACCATATCCCATACACTGCCCTTGCAAATTTGATTGCATTCCAGGACATAGGAAGAAGTCTGCTCTGTACACATATTTTTGTAAAGTACATATTAAGTGTATTTTGTCAGGGTCTAGAACGGGTCTAGAATGAAAGCTCAAGAGATCTCTGCAAAGATTCCACTAATCTTGCAAGATTCTTCGTCTAATTAGGTCTACTTCTTGCTACGATTTGCAAGCAAGAGTCGGATCTGGAGTTTATAGTCGGATCTGATGTTAAGAAAAAGAGATTCAGTTGTGTAGTTTGGGCGAGCATCTGAGGCGTTTGGAAGACTCGAAGATATTTTGCAGCCGGATTTGTGCAGAATTTGTAAAGTCGAAGACATATTGCATGGCTATTTTGGTTCGTGGGTTTATTTGGAATACAAGCAAAAGTTGCATTCTATTTTTGTTGATCGGGTAAATAAAAACCTAAAATGGGCAGTGATACGTTGGGAAACGGATAAAGTCTAGATTACATGTCACATTTGGAGTTACGGCAGAGGGGAACCGGATTTGAACACTGCTAGATAAGGAGCTGCAATCTCTTCAAATAGACTGGCTTTGGATCTGGAATTGGCTCCTGGAAGTCTTCAAATCCCTGATCAGCAAGATTTGTGTGAGATTTCTTCCTTCTTGCTACGCTTCAGTCTTGTCAGACTTGTGCTATTGTAGATGTGATATAACTGCCTTGCTAGAGAATCTAATCATGGTCTATTTTACTTGAGTCTGCTAAGCAGCTTTATCAGATTATAGCTCTTTTTAAAGTAAGGTTTTAACCATTCATAACTACGAAGAATGGAGATCTCAAATGACCTGGTCATTGATATCCCAAGGTGTATGGCATGTTGTCGGAGGAAATAATCTTTTAGCTACTCCTGATGAAGAAGACAGAGTTTACAAATCTATAATGTTGACCATTGATGCTACTTTACAATCAGGGGTTTTGCAAATATCATTCCTTACTGCCAAGGACTTGTGGGATTATCTAAGGTTTCAATTTGGACAGAGCCATGACCAAGACTTAAATCATGCTAATTATTCCCTTCCACTTGGTGATGTTTGGGATGAGGTTGCAATTATGGCAGCCATGACAGCTGACACAGATGTTCATCAAGAAGATATTCCTGATACATTTCGCCATGATGATTACAAAATTGTGGAAAACCTTGGAGAAGGGCAGGCTGCACGGATCAAACAAGAGCATACTATGTCTAATGAAGATAATGTTCACGATATTAGTCCATCTTCTATGATCCAAACTTCATTTGACATAGCAGATTATGCTGTAACAGAGATGTTCTTGGAGTCTTCACCGCTGTATATTGCTCCTTTACCTGCTCTGCAGGGTGCTCTGATTCAGGATATTTGCAATGAGATGGAAGACGAGCACATGGTAGTCTCATGTGAATGGAGTGCTGATTTCTACGAACCGGTATACTTTCTGATCTTATCATGGACACAGCTACATGTTTTGAAAATGATCACATGTTTGCACTGCAAAGTGCTTCAGACGAACTAAAATTAGCATCAATTTCAATGGATCATAAGCAATTTCGTATTAAAGAGGAACAGATTTCTAAGTTTCCTTGCGTTGATCTTAATGCTACCCTTCCTGAATTTGCTTCTATTATGGCTCACATTTGTACTCAGCCGCTAGAATTACCTTGTTACATTTGCTTAAACGTTCCATTTGGTTGTCCACATGATGGGAGGTTGGAGGATTATCCTAACTTGAATGAGTATTTGGGGTATGTGCCTCATTATGATGTTGGCGAATCGAACAAGATGTTGAAAATTAGCTACAGTTGTAAGCATAATCAAAATCAAGTTTTATTTGATCTTCACAATTCTGTGTTTCTAAAGAGAGATGATATGGTTTCTGACAGAAGTGTATTAGCAGCGCAGCTTCTAAAGCAATCACTAACACTTGGTATGGTTGGGTTACCTAAGGAGTGTTATGAGTTACAAGTGCTACCTTTTATGGCGGAAAGATGTTCAAACTGTCAAGTAGAGGATACAAAAACATTCACTGCTGAGAGTCTTGTTAGTTGTACATGTTTGCAGGATTCAGCAGGGCACTTACATGGGTTTAACCTTGGGTTGAAGGCTGAGTATGGTTTATTACAGAGACAAAAGAAGTTGTTTTATACCGCTCCTTGTATTTCCTGGAAAAAAGGGAATGGTACAGAGGCAGGATGTTATGGTTTAACAGCAACATCAAGTGGCAGCCATGGTTACTTCTGTGGTTGAATTTGCTTCATATGCTGAATTCCTTCCAGGCAGCGTATATCTCAGGGGATACTTTCCATTAGTAGTTCTAGTTTCGTTTTCGATATTTTGGGTCATGCTAGTCATCAGGGGGTGTTAGCGAATGACATGTGACACGTCACTACTCTTAGATGACTAGGCATGCCACATATGTTGCTGACATGGCTCTTCTATAAAGCCATAGTCATGCCCTATAGTTCTTTATCCAGTTTACTCATAGCCTAGCTATATCGTGTGTCTCTTTCATTCCAGCATACATGCATACAGGGTTTCTTCAATATGTAAGGAATACCACTGTGAATCGTCTTCTGAATCTGCCATTCAGATCATTTGATCTTCTTTAATTCGATATGGTAGAAGTGCATCAGCAGACTGGTCTTGCGTTATAATTGGATAAGCTCTAACTAGTTGAATGTCTTCTATTTGTTCCTAGTGGGGATAAGGCATATTTGATATGTTGATAAACATCTAGATAGATGCGTGATAATAATAGAAAAGTACATTTAAGCTAGCTTATTTTTAAGTTTGATGCATCAGTCTGTTTTTCCAGTGGCAGGTGTGCTTTGGCATTTGAAGTTATCTATCACATTTTTTCATGCTTGCCACTCCATCTCAAAGATTTGATGCAGGTAGTATTCTGTTGCAGAATGGTAGTTGGCTCCAGGATATTTACACCTCTTTGGCAATTGATCTACTAGCGGTTTAACATCTAGTTATGTCGTTTTATATAGATTTTCTTGCATGTTCATTACTTGTTTGAGATGGATTTCGAAGTAAATGAAATCCAATTGGTAGTTTGGTCCTCTCTTTCAGCATTACGAGCTCCTCTTGTCTTTTTTCAGTACTTGAGGATTCTGGAACAAATTCTTCAACTTGTATGTTGCTCATTTGAGCCATTTCTACTATCTATGCGCATTATGTACTTGAGTTTTGGCTGCACAATGCTTGTCTTTGTTGTGTGTTGACATCTTCTTTACTCCCTTCTTTAGCTTTTTTCTCAGGGCACTGGCTAGCAAAATGATTCCCTCCACATACATAAAAAATAGTAATTTCTGGTTTTGAATCCTTAGATTGTTTACAACGATAAGATCAAACGCACTATGACATAATAGTGTTTAAGATGGTGTTGCAGCATATTTTATCATGGATATGTTTAATGGTTAGGCTGTTTATTCAACTTCTAAATGGTTAAGAATTTAGCAGTCATGCGGCTACCTGCCTAATTGCTTTTCAGTTTTGGGAAATTAGAAGTCCTTGGAACTTAAACCCAAACCTTCACCATATCCCATACACTGCCCTTGCAAATTTGATTGCATTCCAGGACATAGGAAGAAGTCTGCTCTGTACACATATTTGTAAAGTACATATTAAGTGTACTTTGTCAGGTGTATAAGAATTATTTAACTTCTAATTTTGTTCCCAAGGTCTGTGGCAGGGCTGGAGGGGATCCTACAGGATGCTTTTCTGAAGCTGCAACTAATGTGGAACAAGTACCAGGGGAATCCACTCTCATCTGTCATGCTGTTCAGTTGTTTGTCATCTCTCTACAAAACTGCATCAGTTGTTTGCCATCTATCTACAAAACTGCATAGATCTCAAAGAAGGTAGGTTTTGGAGCTCCATTTTGCTTGCGACTTCGTTTTTAGTTTGATAATGATTTGGACTCATGTTGTTCTGTTATACAGCACATTGAAAATTGAGGTTTTCACATGTCTTTGTAATAGCAGCCATTACATCCTATCTCAGAAAAAAATTATGAAGCAGCAAACATTTAAGAGCAGTAGAATCAATCTGACTGTACGTGACACAAGGACAATGACATTTCTCTAATAAGCCCAAGAAAAACTGAAATTTTGGTGTTGGCCAGAGTGTTGAATGTCCTTAATGTTTTGAAGAGTCAAACCACATCTGGACTAATATTAGATCATCTGTTATATAGCAGAGGCCAGATTTGGCATTCATCTTTCCATACTCATTCATATGGAGTTCCTGCACATATAGAAGTCACAAAATCTCATGTAGTGATCCTCTTTTGTGTGCATGTAAAGAAAAATATAACGGCCACAATACAGAAAATGGATCGACATTTCTGTCTGGAATCACAACTCGACTATCTCTGCTATCCCTGCTTCAGATTCGGAGCTAAACATGCATTATCGGCCTTGCATGTTCGCCCACAGGTCTGGTCCATCTTAAATCGAGGCACGCTTGCTCTGCACAGGCCAGATTTGGCCATATAAGGAGCTAAACATGCATTATCGGCCTTGCATGCTTGCCCATAGCCTGCTATATCTCAAATCGAGGCATGCTTGCTCTGCACAGGCCGGATTTGGCCATATAAGCATTTATAATTTCTGAATGCATGAAGTTCATCTGTAACATCCGTAACAAGCCGGATCTCTGTGAAGGTCAACCGAATCATGAAATGCCTCTCCAACTTCTGGATTGTAGGGGAATGGAAACTGGGACATGCCTCTCCAACTTCTGGATTGTAGGGGAATGGAAACTGGGACAGCATTCATTAACTGTTTGTCGGTGGGGTACAAATATAGCCTTTTTCCATGACACTCCTGTCTTATATTTATCAAGATACTATTGGGCCACCTAAGCATATAAGACAAGCTAGCTTTTCCATTGGAACTTTTAAGACATGTCACATATGAGGGCCATATTACTTTGAAGTCTTATTTTCTTCCGGGGGAAGCCCCCCCGCCAGAAAATAAGACATGAAGACCTATCCAATCAGAGACATTCTTTTTCGGAAACTTAGGATGTCGCAAAAAAAAAAAAAAATGGACAGGAAGGAATCGTTGGGCTGTATACTGCAATCGCCGGAACTCCCTGAAGAGGCTGCAGGTCGAAATCTGAAGAGAGTCGGATTTCGCTGAAGAGGGTCAGAATTGGCTGCAGGTCGATTCTACTTGCTCAAAACTGAGAGGGCATAAGCAAGACACGACATGTCGATTTTTTTAGCAGGCAAACCCTTTGCTGGCGAATCTTTGAAACAATTTTCTTAGCAGGCAAATCCTTTGCTAGCGAATCTTCGAAACAGAGGCACACATTCACAGAAAAGAGTGACATCTATAGCTGATCACCGAAAGGAGGCCGATTGAGGCCGACTTTGGAGATGGCGATTTGGTGAAGTGGGTTTGCGAGATGATTCAAAGCAAGAAAAACTCTAGCAGATCTGATAGATCCAAAACTGATTGGCTGGGTTGAGCGGGAGATGGCCATGGTGCTCAAGGTTGCAATACTGTGCACAAGCTTGATACCAATGCAAAGGCCCTCCGTGGAAGTAGTAGTTCAAATGTTGCAGGAAGCTTCGCCGGAGAAGAGTTTCCCTTTCAAAATGATCAAGGAACTCCATCGCCATAAGGACTGGGTATAAAGATGCAAGCAATCCCTGCTCTGCTCTGCTCTGCTCTGCTTCCAGGTCCCTCTGGTTTCTTCACAGAATCTTCGTGTTCTTGTTGTTCTTCGTTTTTGATGCAGCGCAGTGGAAAACCAAAAAATATAAGAGGTATCTTATATATTAAGGACATGTCGCATAAAAATCAGTGGGAAAGGTTTTGATTTGAGACATGACGTGGAGATGACATGGAGTCTTATTTATTGTCTTATTGCATTGCGACAGTCATATTTTATGCCTGCCGTGGAAAAGGGCATAATCGGCCATCCTATTACATTTTGGAGTCATTTGTGGCTTTTCCCTTTTAGTCTATAAATTCCCTCCCTCCCTCCCACTTTCTCTCACTTTCGGTCCACATGTTATTTGTCTGTCATTTGATGGCACTTTGGAATGATCATTGACCCATTGGGGTAGGACTTGCACAATTATGGGCATGCTTTATTCTATCATCAATCATGCTCTTCTTTTGTAGGATAATTGCCTAAGGAAGAGTACGTTTGATGCAAGGTACATGAATCTTAGGTCTACATGCTCTATCTTGAATCTTGCCTTGTGTAATATCCAATGTTGAAGCTTCTAAAATCATGTACTACTGTCTTGAATCTTGCCTTGTGTAATATCCAATGTTGAAGCTTCTAAAATCATGTACTACTGTTTATAAAGTAAGGGCCTCTTCTTAGGATGGTCTCAATTTCGTAAGGGTGTCTTTTTAGAATCGTCTAAATTTCGTCCAATTATGATCATGTTGTGGCGTTGCAAAAGTTTGCATCAGCTAGTGTCTTTTTCTGGTTTATACTCAATTTTGTATATTTCTTTGTTAAAATGGGGTTGAATCATGGAATATTTTATGCTTGATAATCGAGTCTTAAAGTAAATTTTTTTTACCAAGCAAACGATGCCACCAAATGTTAATGCATGTACCACTGCCATCTTCTCCATATTATGGATGGGATTAGGTTTCCCAATGACGGAATGGGTTGTCCGATTGGTTTTTTTTGCCAAAACTCTGTTGGTCGTTGGATGTGGCGATGGTTTTCTACAGAGCCGAGATCATCTGCGACGTGTTAATGGAGATCCAAGATATTTGGAGCTAAAGGATGGGCTCTCACTATGGGCTTTTTGGATTTCTTTTTTAGGCAAACAGCGTTCTGGTTGGAGCAGGGCCCTTTTGATCTTTTTCTTCCCTTGTTCTTTGCAAGGGACTATCAGAAGCAATCCGCCGTCGGCCCTGCGACAGCTTGGCGCTCTCCTCACTTGACTGCCTAGCAAACGAGCTCGGGGCTTGCATTTTCATGAATTAGGTCTTTTTGAGTGTGGGTTTTCAAAACATCAGCTCCAACGAGTTGCATTTGAATAAGGGGATTTGTAGAAATTCTTTCTTAAAATAAGTAGTGCCCGAATACAAAAGAATGGGCAATATAGGTTTTGCTGAGGTCAAGGATATGAGATTTTTCATGGCCTGCCCAACTCCTTTCGAGATTAACGAGATGGTTTCGAGCTGCGGGTCCTTCTAATGCATTGATTCGGCAGAGGTCTTCTGGCTGGATAGGGGGGTTCAAATCCACCACCCACTCCCTGCTCTCTTCCCTCTGCTCCACCGTCCATCTCTCTCTCCATATCAGTCTTGCCACATGTAGGGCCTGTATTTTTTCTCTTGTGTGCAATGGTTCAATCAACAGCTGTTACTTTTTATTTTTGTCAAAAAAAGTGATTAGATTTGAGGTGGGCATGCATTTGTTAGATATATTTTGTTAAACTTATTCATGCATATTCCTATGAGAATACATATGAGAATACGAACGAAAGTGATGTGACAGAGCCAGTTTGACCTGTAAAGAGGTCTTGTTGGGGTTTTGGAGTGAGCAAAATGGCGAAAGCAATAATCTAATGCAAAGGATGATTTAGGGAGGTCTTTTGTGCTTATCCTGAAGGGATGGCGATTCGCCCTAGATAATTGTATTATGTCCAGCTTTTGAGGTGTTTCTGCTCTCTCAAGTAAATTCTTCCCATCTATTTTCTTTGATTCATAGTTTTCCTAGTTGGAGTATTAGGAGGGATGCTAGAAGGGGAGGAAGTGGTCGGGCCAGCAGAAACCCTGAGGCATCTGAGGCAAAATCGATTGTGGAATATTGTGAAGACACAGGCTGCTTAGATGTGAGTGTCATTCTGGGCATGTCGGGGATGGATGCTCCCGCTTCTGTCTATGATTTATTGGTTAGCTTCTGTGAGAGAGATTGTGTTGCTGGTGTTGTTGCAACTTGTAGCCAAAAGGAGTAGTGACCTTGATCACTTGCACTACCAACATGTGTTCAAGTTGGCCATCAAGTCTTCCGGGCTTGTGAACTTGTCTATGAGAAGGAGATTTGGCTGGGGAGTGCAAAAACCTGTTGGTATTGTGCTTGTTTGCACGGCGTTGAAGAGCACCAAATTGCACAATTTTGAATGGCTTGTAGGGTACTGTATGAAGATACTGGGAAGCCCCATTTATGGTTACATATCAAGAACATCTCTGAAAGGAAGGTGGAGATGGAAAAGGACTTGTATCTACTATATGGTGTTGGGGATATAAAGCATATGGTAATTCTTGACAATAGGAGCCTTTTGGGAATAGCACTGCACTTTGTAAATTATCATGGTGATATGCAGTTGAGTGCTAGCCGTGTCTACACCATCACTAGAATGCTAAGAACTGGCAAGTTTGTGCTTTCAATTAGCTAGATTCTGGCATCCAATATCGCTTTGATATCAAAGCACAGAGAAGAGGCAGCCTGGCACCTGACTTTGCATCCTAAAGTGGCCATGTCGAACGATGTAAGGTGCGTGTTGTATGGCATCCCAGCTGAGATGCAAACGAAGTTAGACGACAGAAAAAGACTAGAAAGAGGTATTGGGATGAGGCTGTTGCTCCTAGAGACATGGATGAGAACTTTGTGGAGGGAAAGGATGGGGAATTCAGGCCTGAGGCCATGCAGGAGGAGCCAAACACTGATTTCATAGGACTGGACAATGTAGACTATACCATGCCAGTGAGATGAGATGGTGTTGCTGGGGTGTTGGGGCTGTTGGGGTGTTTATTGTACGTATGTTTCTTATTTAATTGTGTTCTTGCTATGTTTGCAGTTTGTAGATGCTTCAAATTGTAGGAATTGTAGATGCTTGGAATGGAGATGGAGAATGGTGGTGATGGTAGGTTGGACATGGAAAATGGTGGTCACGCTAGCAGCATGCCCGTGGAAGTAATGGGTGTGAGGCAGACAACGACGTCATCAATTGAGCTAGCAGTGATGAGCCTTTTGTGTCCCCTGCGCACAGGCCTGCTGCACCTGGTCCCAGCGTGCATGATGTTATTCACAATGCCATGCCTTCACTTAATATCTCTTCAAGATCAACAAGTTCAACTAACGCAATAACAATGTCTAGCTCATTAATAACAACCATGGAAGGCTATAGATTGCCTTTCTACCCTCTATGGATAGAATAGAAATCCAAAATATTCCATCTGCATGGACTGAAATTTGTCAAAATTGCTATAGATGCGATAAGAATATGTGAAAATCTTCAGTGTGACCCAAATTAGAGAGATCCAAGCAACGTTTGGGAAGTGCACAGAAAAACAGATGTATAAACTTAAGCTGAACTCCAAAATCACTAATCGAAGTGATGCAAAGGCAATGATTAGGTCAATGGTCAAAAACCAAATCTATGGTAGCTTCCATGTTGGATTGGATCTCTTCTGAAAAACTCGTGAGAACTGATAGACTGATCAACTTGGAGAACTAAGCCTGTAAAAGGCTCCTGGAAAGGGATAGCCTAGCCTATTCTTCACATTTGAAAACCACCGTACAAAAATCATTACCAAATTTAAAAGTTGTAAATAAAATTGGTATTATTTCAACTGCTTCTGTGTCACAAAATTTTGTTAACTGCCCAAAATTGGACTGTTATATTAGTCCTTAGTTGTCACTGTACAAAAAGCTTAAAGCTGGTTAAGTAATGGCAAAATTGGGACTGCTTATCACAGCCTAAAGAGTTTGGAATTTGCTGCAAACCCTACAGATTATAGGAAATGGATGTGGTTTGCATGATCTGAAAAAAGAAATCCGTTCTCATTTCTGTCTTCCTCAAGAGCAATCTCTTCCATGGTAAATCTGGCGAAATTTCTGGCCTTTCTGTTTCGATCATAGCTGTGGATGCATAAGCTGAGCTCCGACGGCCTCTGCCGTTTTAAAGAAATATAGCTTAAATATGTTTTATGTGCTGCAGTCCTTCCGTCCAACTTGATTGGGAATATTGGACCCTGCTGTTTCCATCTGCATCCATTATTTGTCAATCTCAGTCTTGTTGGCCTCTTGAATCCTATGTAACTGGTCCAGCAGAAAAAATACCTGCAACTTGAATCTGCAGTTACATCCATTTCCCAGGTTAAAACATTTGATTTTCGGCTGCCATAAACCTTGATTTGTAAATGCTACAATCCTAAAAAGCCATCGATCTAATATGCTTTGGTCTGATTTAATCCATGATAAGCATCCAGTTTAGTCTTATGCTACATTCTAACTTGGATCATAAAATGCTTGAGGCTGATATCTATAATACCCTGCTGAAACCCTTAAAACCCTGTTTAAACCCTTAAATCTTCAGAAAGAAACTTCTACAACAAAATACTCCAATCTGATAAGTAAAAAGTTTGATCTAATTCTAACCAGCCTTGACAAGAAAATTCATTAACAAAATCCTCCAAACTAATAAGAAAAAGCATTGGTATGTAGTTCTTACCACCCAAAAGCTCTGTTGGATGCTCAGAGTACACATCGAGGTCGAGATATGGCGGGATGCTTGAATTTAGGATTTATCCTTTTCTTCCTCAGAGCTGCAACTAATTCTGAATCTGAAAGTTTTCTGTTCCGATAATCATAACTTGGAAAGGCGATCCTTCGTTTTTCCTGATTTGGGAGTCGATAATTCATGGGAAGAACATTGAGAATCTTTGCCTCTTGGATCTCCAACGTTTGGGAAGTGCACAGAAAAACAGATGTATAAACTTAAGCTGAACTCCAAAATCACTAATCGAAGTGATGCAAAGGCAATGATTAGGTCAATGGTCAAAAACCAAATCTATGGTAGCTTCCATGTTGGATTGGATCTCTTCTGAAAAACTCGTGAGAACTGATAGACTGATCAACTTGTGAGAACTAAGCCTGTAAAAGGCTCCTGGAAAGGGATAGCCTAGCCTATTCTTCACATTTGAAAACCACCGTACAAAAATCATTACCAAATTTAAAAGTTGTAAATAAAATTGGTATTATTTCAACTGCTTCTGTGTCACAAAATTTTGTTAACGCCCAAAATTGGATTTGTTATATTAGTCCTTAGTTGTCATTTGTACAAAAAAGCTTAAAATTTGGTTAAGTAATGGCAAAATTGGGACTGCTTATCACAGCCTAAAGAGTTTGGAATTTGCTGCAAACCCTACAGATTATAGGAAATGGATGTGGTTTGCATGATCTGAAAAAGAGAAATCCGTTCAGATTCTCTGTCTTCCTCAAGAGCAATCTCTTCCATGGTAAATCTGGCGAAATTTCTGGCCTTTCTGTTTCGATCATAGCTGTGGATGCATAAGCTGAGCTCTGACGGCCTCTGCCGTTTTAAAGAAATATAGCTTAAATATGTTTTATGTGCTGCAGTCCTTCCGTCCAACTTGATTGGGAATATTGGACCCTGCTGTTTCCATCTGCATCCATTATTTGTCAATCTCAGTCTTGTTGGCCTCTTGAGTCTTGTTGGCCAAGAGTCTTGTTGGCCTCTTGGCGGAATTGCTGTGCCTCTTTCTATTCCGGAGGCGGAATCATCGACCCAGTTGCCATGTTGTGTAAAATTTATGATCCTTTTTTCAATACATGAGGTATTCGGTCCTCGATTTGTCCAAATTCACCAACAACTCTTCACTTAATATCTCTTCAAGATCAACAAGTTCAACTAACGCAATAACAATGTCTAGCTCATTAATAACAATGTCTAGCTCATTAATAACAACCATGGAAGGCTATAGATTGCCTTTCTACCCTCTATGGATAGAATAGAAATCCAAAATATTCCATCTGCATGGACTGAAATTTGTCAAAATTGCTATAGATGCGATAAGAATATGCGAAAATCTTCAGTGTGACCCAAATTAGAGAGATCCAAGCAACATTTGGGAAGTGCACAGAAAAACAGATGTATAAACTTAAGCTGAACTCCAAAATCACTAATCGAAGTGATGCAAAGGCAATGATTAGGTCAATGGTCAAAAACCAAATCTATGGTAGCTTCCATGTTGGATTGGATCTCTTCTGAAAAACTCGTGAGAACTGATAGACTGATCAACTTGTGAGAACTAAGCCTGTAAAAGGCTCCTGGAAAGGGATAGCCTAGCCTATTCTTCACATTTGAAAACCACCGTACAAAAATCATTACCAAATTTAAAAGTTGTAAATAAAATTGGTATTATTTCAACTGCTTCTGTGTCACAAAATTTTGTTAACTGCCCCTTTCTGATGTGGTGCAAGTTAGACATCCATGTATCTGTCCCCAAGTGCAAATGACCAAAACTCGACCTCCATAACGTAAACCATTCAATAGCCTAGCAACACACAGAGTTTATATTTCAGATGCCATATCATAGTCATCAGAGTTTCTTTCTTTAGCAAAACTGGCCGTATAACTTGGTCCCAAGGGAATTTTGCCATTCTGAATGATATGGCGAAGTCGAATCGCCATTTTGGAGCCTATATACTGTCTGAATGACAAGACACTTGGGTTTCTACATAATGGTCACCCCAGGACGCTCCGCGGTTTTGATAAGTGATGCATGCATGATGTGGCTATTCTATGCTGCCAAAATGTGGTGCAAGTTAGACATCCATGTATCTGTCCCCAAGTGCAAATGACCAAAACTCGACCTCCATAACGTAAGGGAGCGATTTATCAGTTCTCCGAGAGCCTTTGCCAGTTCTGTCGCTTACCTTGGGAAATGAGCCTAATAGCCTTGCCATCCTAGTTGTCCTATTTTTTACCCTTGCCACTTTATTTTCAACCCTAGTTGCCACATCACCCTAAGTTCCACTCAAACCCAAAAAAACAAAAGTGCCCTATTTTTTGAGCTTGTTGTTTCATCATCATGTAGGGCACGCAAAAACATGCTAGTTTGACCTTTGAAATTTGCAAAAAGACCTTGTTTTTTGACCTTGATATAGAAATCCAAGTGTTTTGTCATTCGGGCAATTTTGTCATCAACAACTGAGAACGCACACCTTTTGTTAAAGACAAGATAACATACTTGTTGCCATCTCCAAGTATGTTTTCTAATTCTGGATACCAAGTAGCACGAAAAGCATGAATGTTACCTGGATGCAACCCAAGGTGTCTGTATACTAAAACTTTTTTCGCAAACTACAGGTCCATTCTTGGCTCCATTGCAAATTACAAGAATTAAAATAATGGCAGTCCCCTATTATTATCAAGGCACTAATCATCTCTCAATGCAAACATTTCCATGGAAAAGGAAAATGAGAACATATAGTTGTTTCAATTCGTATCTATAAACGTACCTCCGCCCATTTCGTCTAAGTTCGTACAGAAAGGCAACTGAGTTGAAAGAAGAGTATAACAAAAAGGCTTAGCAGCATACAAGCAGAAGCAACAGTTCTGCTTCTCAAGTGAAATGTTAGCTAGAAGAATGATGCATGCACATGTGGCTATTCTATGCTGCCAAAATGTGGTGCAAGTTAGACATCCATGTATCTGTCCCCAAGTGCAAATGACCAAAACTCGACCTCCATAACGTAAACCATTCAATAGCCTAGCAACACACAGAGTTTATATTTCAGATGCCATATCATAGTCATCAGAGTTTCTTTCTTTAGCAAAACTGGCCGTATAACTTGGTCCCTAGGGTAATTTTGCCATTCTGAATGATATGGCGAAGTCGAATCGCAACATTCCTCAGTTCTGAGCTGATGAAAGGGTCGTTAACAACAACAAGTTCGACATCATTCCTCTCCAAAATTACTCTTGCAACCAACATTGGGCGATTATCAAGCAAGAAGATATGCAAAAACTAGAGCCTAGCGAATATATAGAGCAACGAAAACGTTCTGTTCTACGCTCTGATAATCCAATGTGACGGCTGTCGCATGGCCGGAATTAGGACATGGATGGAATGAGAGAAAAAAGAATGAAAATCAGAAGGGAAGGGGATTGAGACATCGCCCAAGCAGCAGATATGGAGAGTTTGCGAGGTGACGGAAGAAGAGTGGCCACAAGGCCTTCATAGCCAGATAAGGGCAGATCCCCATTACAGAAAAACACAGTTCCATAGCCGGAAACACCATACCCTAATAGCTCCATAGTCTAGAAGAGATCCGGTTGCGCCGAACGACATGGCCAAGGCGGGAAAACTGGCTGTTAGTGCAGCCAATTGGATGAAAATACTAGGATCGCAATCCGAGCCGTCCATTTTGGCCAAATCTTTGCCATCCATCTCGTTTAGTCATTGGATTACACTACAAGGATTAGAATCTTGGCCATCCATCGCGCCCAAAATCTAGGCCGTCCATCTCGATTTTTACTACATATATTAATTCAAACCTTTAATTTTCGACATGTGAACTAATCTATGTTCCATTATGTGAACTAATCTATATTTCCATTATTTTTTGCAGGGCATCTTTTCCTACGGGTTCTGCTATATTTGGGCCATATGGCCATGGCCAAAATGGCTTGGACGCTGTCGTTGCGCACTCTTGCCATTTTGGCCATGGCCTTATGGCCCTCGCATTTTTTATATTAGAATGAAACATTAGGATTGCAGACCAAACAAGTAGCCCAGCATTTTAGCTTTTGTTAACACACAAACGACAAGCTTTGCATAATCATTTGTATATTGGTGGGGGGTATTCAGGCAGTCATTGGTATTCAGGCAATCATTACCAAATTTAAAAGTTGTAAATAAAATTGGTATTATTTCAACTGCTTCTGTGTCACAAAATTTTGTTAACTGCCCAAAATTGGACTGTTATATTAGTCCTTAGTTGTCACTGTACAAAAAGCTTAAAGCTGGTTACACAAGGCCCCCAAAAAATAATCATTACTAGTTTTTCACAATATTTTTTACATGAAACCAATATAATAAACTAATGTTACTAAGTGGGTTAATGTGTTGAATAACCACTACTAGTTACATGGTGTGGTTTGTACTTATTCTTTATTATGCTACGCCATTTGGCCACAAATTTTAGTATTCCTACGGGCCATTTGGCCAATAAATTTTAGTATTCCCGGGGCCATTTGGCCACAAATTACAGGTTCAGGCAAAATGTGACGGCCGGCTTGAGTAGGATGCCTTACCTACGGACTACCTACAGATTCGCCATTTCGTGGCACTTTATTGCATATTACGACTTAGAATGGCCAATTAGATGTTTGCTAATTGGAGTGGTGTTGACTTTGGGGCCAATTTAGTCACAAGTGAGAACTAGATATGCTGGCCGTTGGATTAAATGCGCATTGACCTAACATTTTTTTGCTACAGTAATTATTGACCTACCCATGATTTCAATGGTTCAAGATACATTTAACCATGAATTCATGAAGTACAGAATACACAGAATACACATGGCACACAACCCTAAACCCTAAACCCAGACCTAAAGAAGGCGGGATTATACCTGTGACTACATATTGCTTTATCATGGCTGCCATGTTCGTGTTGCTCTTGTTTTCCATATTCGGTGATATTTTCTCTAGCAATGTGTGGGTACATGCTATTTAACTCTCTTCTTTTGGTTGTTGCAGTCTTTTTGTTGTATTACACGCTTACTACTTAATCCTTCATGCTTCACATACTGTTCTTGTTGTTTGCAGCAAGTCTTACTTATTATGTGCTACAATAAGTTGTCCATGCAAAGGTCTATTATAATTCATTGTTTGCTGAAACGTTTGTTCAGTAGAAGAAAAACATATAGCCATATCTACAAGCGGGTTGCTAGTTATTTGAAGAGATGCTCATTCCATTTATTGTTGTGTGTACTAGAATTTCTTGTTCTTTCTTTATGCTTATGAAGCTATGGACTAAGTAAGATACAGAGTAAATGAGATAGACAGCGAAACTGAAACTAGATTGAACTGTATAGCAAATAAATATACTGGAAAAGTGTTCCCAGTTAAAGATATAAATGCAAAGCAATATTAAAAGGCATGAAGTTTTTATTGGGTTTTTATGGTTATACAGACTCATATAAACATAAGAATGATGCTATGCAACTACTTGTATTGAATACAACTTGTAGAAGTAGATTTTAACTTTGTATTTCGATTTTTTAGGCTTTTCTGGAATATTCTAACATACAGACTTTAATACTAGACTTAAACTGGCTTGACAGATGTTTACAAGTGAGAAAAGCTATATATAAGGTGTACCATATATATTTCTTAAGTCAACAAGCTTAATGGATTAGATCTAATCCTATTTTGGACTTTAAATCTTGAAGAGAGTTGTATAAAATTGTCTGAAACAAATAGATAATGAGATCATGTACTTCCAGGCAAAGGTTCAGTATCGCCAGTATCACAGAGGTCTTATCAGTTTGGATCTTTAACTGCCAAACTTACTTCCAATGCCATCGGAAATGCCACCCATGCATTAGCATGGGGGATATATTTGTGACCCCTAGCGGTAGTATTGAGGGATATATTTATGTCCCCCTGCTAATGTATGGAAGACGAATTGTGGAACATTGACAAGTAAAAAGAGAAGAAAAAAAAAACTAGCAGAATTGCAGGGTTGGGAAGAAGGCTAGGCAAGTGCAGATCCATTAATAAATTGTGTCGATTCTTTCCATTTATGATAGTATTTCATAAATAATGATAGGATGTAATTTTTCGTTTTGTGTAGCACGAGATTCCTTATTATTTATACATGCTCAATTTTGCTTTTGCAGACAATGAGTGCATGATATTGAAACCTATTTATATCTATTGCATTACATGTGTGGGGAGGGAGATGAAATATATGGAGCAATCGTCGAATCCTTGGAGTAATAAGAAAATGGCTAAAGATGTTGAGAAGTATGGATGCATTTTGAACATGTTCCAGTTTGAGATATTGGGGCATGCCACCAATCGACACGAGGCGAACATATTAGAAAAGCAATTTATTGGTATTTGAGGCAAAATGGGAGATTTTGAATTAAAATGTCTTCATATGTAGGGTTGAGTGGTAGACGTAAATTGATCATTATTGCGTTTGTATCTGTTGCTTGAAGGACCATGGACTGTCAAATTGGTTTACTTCTTAATGCTCATGCTAACTTTTTTTAGATGCACTTGTTGGCAATGATCATAATATTATGAACTTGTGATATAGAGAAAGATAGCAAAACACTACGTAAAAATTGTTACTTGCATATAGGTGGTTATAACAATGTGAAGACTTTTCTAAAACCAATTTCTGACAAGGGCATAGACAATTGTAAACCTTGCACAGACCAAGTGAATATTAGGAAGTTTATGGGTTTTTGTAATGTGTGGAATGTTGAAAAGTGAAAGAAGAAAAGCAAAGCAAGGCAAGACTCACTAGTCTGGAAGGGCAAGAAGAATATCTCTTGGCAAATGCTTCAGGCTATATACTGCGTGGTCTATCTAGCATGAGTTGGATAGTAGGATGATAAGATGGTGCCTAAAATTCAAAAGAACAAAGCCTGACACCACTAGCAATGTGGTTTTGATGCTACATTTTGAGTATTCATGATTTTATTAATTTTGACTTCATGGATTCTCCACCTGCTAAGACACTATACTTATATGTGCTTTGGCAAGAGCTCTATGCATTAGAGCTCAATGACCGTGGGAAATTGACTAAATTAGTTAGAAGAATGGCAGAGTTTCCTTTAGACCCTATGCGCAAAAAGGGTAGTTTGCATCCTCGGCGATTCGCCAGACTTCTGGCGGCTACTGCGACTTCGCCGGCTTGCCACCGTCTGGCGGGCCGCCTCCGAAAAATTCCCTCGTGGAATCTTCTCAAACCGTAGTTTCCCTAGTACATAAGTTCTATACCTTTTAATGTTATACCTTTTAATTTTAAAGAGGTGAAAAAAAAGAGAAGAAAATTTGAACTTACCAACGCCCGGGAGGGAGCGCGACATCAGGTATGTCCGACCTGATTTTGTCCCCGGGGGATAACTAAGCTTCTGAGCTTCTGATTTTGCTTGCAGGGAAATGGGAGGTACCACGGAGGGTAGGCGCGAAAACCGCACGAAAAGACACGAGGAAATGTTCTGGCAAGCAATGGAGCCAGCCACATGTCCTTGTGAGGGAATCTTACTCACAGAAGCACATGTTTTAGTGGAGTGCTCCCACATTGTATGTGGGAGCTGCAGTAAGGTAAGGTTTCTATTGTTTAGTTTCTATTGTTTTTTTAGTTCACTAATCTTTGTTCTTTTTGTTTGTTCTGTAGTCAATTGGTTGCCCACATTGTGGGCAACCAATTGCCAAGGCGGTGCGTGTGCCCGCATTGGACACGATCATAAATCGTCTCTGCGGTAAGTCTACATTTGATCCATGCTGCATGCTCTTTTTCAGTCTTGTAATCACCATGGCACAACGTTCCAAGAACTTCTCCTTGAACAATTTCAGTATCATCTCTCATGTCTGCCATAACTGCATCTATCTCAAATTTAAGCTGCACACACACTCTGCATGTCTGCTTCAGAGTTTATATATCCAGTCACAGGTAAGCTGCCACAGTCCTCATTTTGTACTTGTTCCAAAGCTGATAATCAGAAAGGAGATTTTCTAATCCTTGTTTATCTTTTTGCACTTAACACGCTAGATTCTGAGATAATAGTTTAGTACCGACTTACCTTGGATTAGATCATGCCCTATTTCGACTTCCGGAAGCTCATGAAGTAGCTTTTCCGATGTGTCGAAATACAAGGAAACCTCTCCCCGATTTACTGTTGAAAGACCGGATTCTTGGTCCGCACATACCGAAACCATGCCAAAAGACTCCCGGATGTGGGGAGTCTAACTTCAATCTAAGCATCACAAAGAAATTGCGGCGCAATGATTACACAATTCCATTGAACAAGCATACAGCCAAGTCGCCAAAGATTGTCGGCAGATCGTTCCCGGTTCTCACATCAAATCTGTTGCTACAAATTCCAAATTTCTCCGGCAATGCTCCAACATTCGGCTTTTCCTCGATCTATCAGGCGTTTAAACTTTGGAAGTAATTTCCTCTTTCTTCCAAAACCTTTTCTTTTTCTCGCCTCTTTATGGTTTGTGTGAGGGCAACAAAGATGCTCCTCTCCTCCGACATCAAATTCCTTATACGCATGCAATGTGCATATGTTTGTGTGCATCTTTATGTTCTATATGCATCATCATCCCGTGGGCAAACCCCCCCCCAAAGCAAATTATTTTGGTGAATACGCCTTTGGACTTCCCTCTTCATTAGTACAGTGATCAGTTTGAACATTGTTTGGCTCCGGACTTTCCTCTGGTGCTGGCTTATCAATCACAGGTGAAGCTGCATCGGTCATTAATGTTCCCCACGTGTTAGGTACATCCTTGCACCCACCCAAGAGTGAGTGGAAATCCCATAGTTCCTTAGAACTAGAGAACACATCTAATACCCAAGGATGTATTTCTTTATCAATTGCCAAGCGAATAGTACTCAAAGCAATTTCATCTACTGCATCAAACTTGTCCTTGTCTTCTGCATCTAACCGTGTATGCTTCCCAAGAACAATATCCAAATGTTCCTGTCCATAGGAGTAAAGAAGCTTATGCATGAAAATTTTCCAGCTAGAATAATTTTCATGCGCTAAGAACTCAAATGAAGCCCAATCATATGCTGATGGCATCTGCCCGTAGAAGTCCATAGATCCACCCAGCATACAGTCCTACTATTGATCTATGTGTTTTTGATGTTAAAACAAAAAACGGCCGAGCTTGGGTCTGATACCATGATAGCCTGAGGAAATCCTGAAGGATGAAGGAAAGACAAGGACAGAAGCGTAAGCACCTACTAGCTCCTAGAGAGTGAACTAAGAAGAATAAGGCGTGACTATGGCTAATATAGAGTGCCATGTCAGCAACAAATGATGACTCAGCATGCACAGTCATCATCATACTCTAACAAGCAACAGAAATTAGTTCTCATGGTTATTCTTATTCTGTTCTGGCCAGAAAAGAATGCATGCAGCGATTTCAAAGCAGAAGGAGGTGAGCTTAGAAATGCAACACTAGATTTCCTGATGGATCAGAGATTGCTGATGGGTCAGAAATTTAAGGGCATAATAGCTGTGAGTTTAGAATAGTTCCTTTTCGTTTTAATTGATGAATCCTGTTCAGAGCACGGGTGGCATTCATACTTTATTATGAAGTATTTATTTCACACTTCTAACTTGGTTTTTATTTTCAGATTTTGGAGATATGGTAAAGAAGCACAATATGATGGGTTACGTCAGAAAAATCTATGATGATAGTAAGAATCAGGTGCAGCCGCAGGAAGAGCAGCCGCAGAAAAAGCAGCCGCAGGAAGAGCAGAGCTTAGAGCCAACGAGATATTACACAAGAAGAAGAACACGTGAAGAATCTTCTTTGAATGCACAGTAGTAGCTATATTATGCAAATTACTGGGGACACGCTTCTTTGTTTTTCCAGTTGTTTCATATGTAGAATCATGGGGGTTTGTATTGTGATTTGTGGTGTTTTTTTTCGACGTATTTCTTCTTCTGTTCAATATACTTTTGAGGTTCTAGCTATGGTCCAAAGAAGGTCACAAAAGTGGAATTATAGTCTTGGATCTCCAACCGAGCTTGTAATTTATAAACCCTGCTAAGAAGGGGGACAGAAATATGTCTCCCGTACACTAAGGAGGGGGACAGATTTCTGTCCCCATATATACTACGACGGGGACAGAAACATGTCCCCCACCTTAGTGTACGGGGGACATATTTCTGTCCTCCTATAGACTAAGAAGACTAGACATACATGTCATCATACACAAAGCTACTTTGGCTCTGTTATCATTTTTTCATGCTCATCATTGTTGTTTATCATGTTGCTGTGACGTTCCAGCACAGTATACGCTCCCAGGACGTATATTGTACTGCCACGTCACGCGTACACGCCACCCCGATGGACGTGTACGCCAACGTGTAGCCAAGTGGGTAGCCCTAGGGGGCAACTTGCTAAGAGTGTGCATTAGTATTAATGTGCACATTTTCCAATGTACACATTAATGTGAGCACACATTTCCATGTGGCCACTTGATGCCAAGTGGGCCATACCCATAGGAGCAATTAATGTGCACATTTTCCAATGTACACATTCATTAATGTGCACACATTTCCATGTGAGCACATTTGGGTGCACACATTTCCATGTGGGCACATTTGGCCACCTAGCCCTTAAAGGCAAGTGGGCCCATTACCAATTATCCCACATGCCAAAAGGGGATAATTGGAAACCCTAGCCCCCCCTTGTCTATATAGGGTTGGAAACCCTAACTAACCTAATTTTCGATTTTAGGGTTTCAGAACTCTGTTTTGGCTGCCTCAACAGCCAAAACCGCATCCCAGACTCTGACTGGGAGAATTGCAACCTTAGTTTCTCTAGATTCGAGCGTTTCAGCAGGATGGTCGAGCTCAGTCGAGGAGCCCTCAAGGATCGTATTTGGCCAATTAGATAGTCTAAACCCTATTTTAGGCATTGAATCAGTAGGTTTAGCCTATTAGATTGCTCATAGCAGCCCTCTAGAACTCTAGATAGCAGATTCTAACTAAAGAACCTAACTCTATGATATAGATTAGATCTTGTTCTTTAGTTCTTCTGTGATGTATATGGATGATGTATCTCTGTGAACTCCTTGTATTGGGAAGGGGGTAGAGACCTAAAAGCTTGGTAGTTGATGCTCCTAGAGTAGCCTCTCTAGCACACCGTGAGATGCGGCACAGGCACAAGAGCCACACCCGGTTGTGGGTGAAGGGGCCGACCGCCTTATAAGGAGGTTCATGTTCTCGATTCTTGAACGACCCCTCCGTGTGTAAAGACCGCCGGGGTCACCGTGACTAGGTCTAATGGCTTGCCACCGCTGCGTGTGGCAAGGCATGGGCTCGACACTCGTGAGGTGGTGAATATGACCTTCCATTGAGTTCAAGTCGAATCACGGGCAAAGGCCCTCTAGTCACCTTGAGTCAAAGATTGTAGATCTCCGGAGGGAGAAATCCCTACCCGCCCCATCTGAATCGGGAGATGTAACCCGGATATAGCCCCTTGGCTATGCATCCGTGCGGCGACAGTCAGTCCCAACACTTTTCAGCCTACTCGCAAAGTGTGCACAGGAGGGGCGGATGGAGTGGACAACCCTAGGCCATGTTCTTATGCCACCCAAATCCATTGCCATGAATTGCCCGCAATGAACTCGAGACCCAAGCTTGTCGGGTCCCATCCCCGGTGGTTCGGAGCCTTGGGTAGGATTCCCTATGTGATGTGCTGATCGTTGTCTATGCAGATATGTGGAGGACCATCCTTCGTGATGGTCATATGATGTTGATGTATGTGCTACTGACATGTATGTTTACGCTTCCGCAGCTAGGTAGGCCCTGAGGGAGACGGGGTGCAATGACCCTTCCACTCTTCCCACTGGAACCCGTCACGGTTGCAGTGTCATGTGGAGGGCCCTGTATTAGCATGGAGCTGGTATGAGGGATGAACTCCTGTTTGTATACGGTGAGGGCACCGTATACGAGTAGGGGACGTCACAGTTGCCACCTAGGCATAAAAATCCACATCATCACATCACTCCATTTCCACATCATCAAAAGATGACTAGGCATAATATATCCATTTTGACCATGTCATGAAGTTGGTCAACATCCACTCTAAGCTTACCTTGGGAAATGAGCCTAATAGCCTTGCCATCCTAGTTGTCCTATTTTTTACCCTTGCCACTTTATTTTCAACCCTAGTTGCCACATCACCCTAAGTTCCACTCAAACCCAAAAAAACAAAAGTGCCCTATTTTTTGAGCTTGTTGTTTCATCATCATGTAGGGCACGCAAAAACATGCTAGTTTGACCTTTGAAATTTGCAAAAAGACCTTGTTTTTTGACCTTGATATAGAAATCCAAGTGTTTTGTCATTCTGGGCAAGATAGAGGCTCCAAAATGGCGATTCGACTTCGCCATATCATTCAGAATGGCAAAATTACCCTAGGGACCAAGTTATACAACCGGTTTTGCTAAAGAAAGAAACACGAGACACCCCGCATGGCAAAGATTCCCGCAGCCCACCTCCTCCTAGGCCAATTGACTATGAATGTCTTTTCTCGTCCCCATCCTTTGTATGGGGGCATATATTTCGCCCCCAACCTTGTATGGGGGCATATATGTATGGAAGATATGTTTCTGCCCCCCTGCTAATGTATGGGGGGGTATATTTCTGTCCCCATACGTTATATCGAATTTCAGAAGGTTTGAATATTCTTGCATGGAGTTTTTATTCGAGCCATGCCACCGTGGTCGGGCTTTAGCAATGGCGCTCCCTTTGATGGTGGATTCATGGAAAGCGTTAGTGTAGATGAAGATGATAGATTTAAAGGAGGAAAATATAGGTTTCATGGTAATGCCTGGATTTTGGATTCATCGAGATCAAGATGTTTAGGCCACTCACAAAGAATTTTTCGGTGTATACTGGCATATACTCGAAATATGCCTATTACACATCGAGGGTTTGCATTTTAGGGGCACCTCGGCAACACAGAATATCGTCACACCAAATTTTCTCAATGCTATATCTTCCATATCTCATTCGGCATGCGAAGGTCAAGCTGATAGCCCAAAATGAAGGCTACATAATGAGTATTGCAATGTGAACATGAGATAGGCCTCGAAACATGTAAGTCGATCCAAATCCACAAATAAATGCTTCATATATATAGTTTTTTTATTCCATTGAGTATAGGTGATATGGCAGAGTAGCACTAATCTAAATGCCAATATGCATAGCTGGGGACTCTTTGAAGCGAGTGCAATGCCTCAAAAGAGCTCCTTGGAGCATTGCTCCTACACAAAGGTATAGAATATCTAATGGATTTGCAATTAAGTCTTTAATATAAGCTGAATTGTAGGGCACAATGCCAATTTTGAATTAACGAAACAGATTAGACATCCAAGTTTAGCTGTGTAGTGGAACAAAGATAAATTTCTCTCTTGGCAATTAACTTTACACTAAAATCTAGATACACACCATTGCACAACAAAACTATCAAGGAAAACCAACTCAAATAGTGTTGCTTATTCATGATTACTTGAAATGTTCCATGGGCAAGACTTCTTAGACCAACTAGACCCATCAAAATAATGCCCCCTTGTTGAACCCTCAAATTGCTACAATTGGATTTCAATAATGGATTTGTATGGTCAAAAACCCAACATCGTGTATATTTTAAACTTAAAACTGTGAGTAGGCAGATACTTAGCGTGAACAATGTAGCATTGCCTTCCCCCATTGAAAACGTTTTATATAACCAGCTTCTTTTGTTATTTAATGTCCCAAAGAACTATTTTAATGATAATGCTGATGAAGCCAAAGACCCATTAGAGCTAAGGAAACTGGCACTCCTGTGCTGGATCTGTCTCAACAGCTTCATCATCCGATTGGCTAAATGATAATCTACAGGCAGACCAAGCCCATGCTCATACATGTCCCAAGTTAAACATGACCTATGCATTTTATTGCAAATGAGCACAAGCATAAGCTTCAACAGCAATTCTTGTTCCAAATCCTTCCCAATATCCTGGAAACACAAAAGGAAAATGGAAAGCCAATAGTTATCATGGCCAAAGTAATTAAAGGGAAGAGATGGGAGTTTTTCTCTGCAATTTGCAGGGAACAAAAGTCTAGTGCTTTCTTCAGGCTGCAACAACTGGGCTGCATTAATGCTACACCATATATTAGAAGACAAGGTTTGGAATGTGCTGGAGTTAGCGTTCTTGATATTTTGTTTCTGCTTCAGCCTTTCTAGCTTGGCCTTGGAGAATTCAAAGGACATTGTCATAAGTTCACCGTCTACTTCATTGCTAACATGGTAAAATGCGGATTCTTGGATATGCATATATGATCGAGGCGCTTTTGAGTTGGACATGATTCTGGAGATGGAAAAACATGTACTTTCTGCATTATGTTTGGTGGAGTAACTGATTTTTCTTGTGATGCATGTGCCCATGCTTTGACAAGTTCCATAGCAGTTGTTCCATCTGAAATTTGACGATTGCTTGTTACAGATATGGCTCTCACCACTCTCAGCATACCCAAATATTATAGCACTCCACGACAATGTGTCCCGATACATCATCTTGTCAAAGACCCTACAAGCACCTATCATGTTGCCACATTTGGCGTAAATATCAACCAAGGCAGTTGCCACCAGCATGTCTGATTCATGACCATCCTCTGCAAGAAGAGAGTGGATTCTTTTTCCCTTCCGCGATCTCTCTCGCTTTTCCCAAAGTTTATGTCAATTTGTCCTGTTGCAGAATTAGCACATGCCTTTATTGCTGCAACATAAGTTTGAACATTTGGCGTGATTCCTTCTTCCTGCATGCATTCCTTGCCTAGTGGCGTGACGTTAAAGTACTATCTATCTATCTATCTCTTTTCAAGCTGAGAGTCGATAGCCATGCCCTATTTGAGCATTTTTACTTTCAGAAGTTCACCTTCAACATGTTTGCTCTCTTCTTCTGCTGCACAGCCAGCGCATGCTTTCAGTGCAGCGACCTATGTATTTGGAGAAAAACCTTCCTCTTGCATGAATGCAAATAATGTCAGAGCCAACTCACACTGACCACTATCTACATACCCAAATATCATAATATTCCAGGATACTGTGTCACGATTTGGTATTCTATCAAAGACTGTGTGAGCATCTAACCTATTACCACATTTCAAATACATGTGCACAATTGCACTTGCTAGAACAATGCTTGTATCATTCCCACTATCAATAATAGTAGCATGAATTCTCATATCTGTGTATACTTCTCCTGAACTACTGCATTCTTTCAATGCAGCAAGAAAAATGGAAATGTGTGGTCTTACTTTATTCTCCCCTGCATTTGCTTATACATTCTAAGAGCCGCTCTACCTTCATACTTGGCATTTGAAGGGGCCTTCATGTGGGGGGAAAAATCGAAAATTACTTATGGATATGGAATGAAAGTTTTGAAAAAGCTCCAAGATTTGCGCAAAGGGCTTTATATCAATAATTACCACATTGTTTAGCGCCGTTGCATGCTCTTCCAGTATGTATTCCTCTTCATGTGGCAACACATCATGAGCTAACCTAAGGCTAACCATTGTTGCAATCAAAAAATTACTGTGGGCTGAATCTCTCATCTAAAAGACCAACATTGACACGGCTGAATCTCTCATCTAAAAACCACCATTGACATATAAAGCTAATCTTTCTAGTAAGCTTGTTAATCTAACAAATAACATCTCAAGAACAAATTATGTGTTGGTACAATGAATTTAAAGATTCAGCATGCATACTCTCAGGGCATTCTGGATCTGAATTATACATGGAACCCTTGACAACTTCAATCAAAAGGTAACAAAGCATGTGTTTCACAAGGATTAGCAGTCGACTGCAAAGCCCAGGTTCGAGGATGCGAAAAAGAAAAGCATCCGTTAGTTCTCCACAAAATGTCCATAACGAAAGACTAAGTACCTGTATGAACAAGAGTGGGACTTCATCTCTCCATCCGCTTAGACCAAATTTCTATGCAAAAACTTTCCAACATATTTGAAGGCCAAGGCTTTTTGCAAACATGAAGTAGCTCTTGGAGAGTAAGAGCGATGATGTTGTAGTAAAATTGGCCCCCTCGCCCCATTACACTTACACTGAAGCTTTTGATTAGATATAACATCCAACCTCCCAAAAAAAGGGATAAAAGGAAACTAACACACGAGCTAATGACTTCTTTAACCTTGACACCATTACCTCAAACTCCCCTTCATCTGGTAATCTGATGACCGTATGTCAGAATGTCCTCTTAAAATAAAAGATTGTGCTTCCATTGCATATGGAGGCGGTTCTATATCCCTTTGTGCAAAGCCTTACCTTGACACCATTACCTCAAACTCCCCTTCATCCGTAACCCGATGACCGCCTCGTCGAGTGTCCTCTTAAAATAAAAGATTGTGCTTCCATTGCATATGGAGGCGGTTCTCTCCATTTTAGTTGCAGGCAGGATCTTTGTCTGTAACCATCTTGTTCTTGTACAAAGCATGTACAAGAGTGCCTCCAACATGACCAAAACGAGCATGCCACAGATGCTCAGCAGTCAAATCAGCACATACAAGACCATGTTCAGTCTTATGAACTGAACCATCAAAGACATACAAGCCATTCTCCGCGTCATTCCATCGTACATGAACTGCAGACTTTTCAAGTCAATTCCTTCAAGTGGATTTCTGCCCAGCAGATAGGCTTTTCCATTTCCGAGAATAATGTAATGGCCTGCTTTATCAAATTCAGCAGCAGACATGATATTAGACTGTAATCCGGGGATGCATAGTACTTAGATATAATTAATTAGCACGCGAGCTTTTGTCAAAGAACACATCAACAGGAAGCTTATCGACCGTTGTGCTCAGCTATTGCCACGCCATTGGAAGAACCCGATAATACTCCCTTCTTCTTGTTCTTCCTTTTTCTTCCCATCAACACACTTCAAAATGGAAAGATAAAAAACATAGAATCTAAGTTAAACTGGGAAGGAACGAGCAAATAAGCGTCGTAGCGACTTAAGAATATGGGGCACCATCTAGTTACAATTTTTGCCCTTCCTGATATGGAAACTTCCACCCTTGCTCCGCCCCTTGAATTTTCGTGCAAATTTAGGGCAATTCCGTTTGTATACGTAAGACCAAAGTTACGTTTCTTTTCAAAATTTCCTTACACTTACGGGAGGGGCTAACTTTGGCGGGGATGCAAGGGCGTATCATACGGTGAGGGTTTGAGGGATCCTATGTGAGGCAAGAATACCGCTTGATTCGTTGACGAAATTGGTATCGAGAGTAAACTGGTCTGTGTGAAACCATGCATCGGAAGGGACCAATTTAGAGCCATTGATTTTGGAAAGGCTTTCCGAGGCCATGGTTTTGGAAATAATCAGACATCCATGGATCTGGCAAAACAGAGCTGCTCGATATTACACGGTAATTGAATTGAGGAGAAAGAGGGTAATTGACGGAGGCGCATGCCGGAGATGCAGGGATTCTTCCTGGCTATGCGCAGCCACGTGGAGACGTTCAAGACCATCTGTTGAAGGCCTTCTAAAATGTGCGACCCTCCTATCTACCCCTAGCTTAGCCTATTATCTGCGTGTCATTCCATTGCTTACATGTCAATTCCATCTGTCTAGGTGTATACGTGGCGGTGTATACTTTAGAAGAAGATGCCATGTCTTTCCAGGATGGAATGCAAAGAAAGGATCTGTAACATCCTGCCTAGGTAAACCGATGAAAGGAAGATCTCCACCATTCTGTCACATTCTATGCTTTTCCCCGAATGCAAATCCATAGATCCTTACTAGTGTTACGTGTGGCAAGCTCCTTAGAAGTGATGGCTCTCAGCTCAAGAGTCTTAGTTCCATTGACCTCTGATGCATTATCCAAATTGTCAATTGCCATAGTCATGGTTTCACCTGCTTTAAGAGCACTGTTATTCAAATTCATGAAAAATAGATATTGCTTCAAAACATGTAAGGATGTTACATGTTCTAATCTACGTATTTGCTTAACTCATCCCAAAAGCACGAGTTTAGTTCAGAAATGCATCGTAGCAAGATGCATGAAAGCACTGAGGTATATAACAGTGAATGTGGAATAAAAGCAAGAATTGGAAGTACATGTTTGCAGGCATTGTGCTAGCAACTAACAACTCTGTGAGCTAAACAGGCATTTAGAGATCTGGAGAGATTGAATATGGCATATTGGCTGGAATATACCATAATCCTGAGGGCTGGCCGTTGGATTAAATGCGCATTGACCTAACATTTTTTTGCTACAGTAATTATTGACCTACCCATGATTTCAATGGTTCAAGGTCAATATACAAAATACCAATATGAATACACCATGAATTCATGAAGTACAGAATACACAGAATACACATGGCACACAACCCTAAACCCTAAACCCTAAACCCTAAACCACACCTCTTCATTACATGATAAGGCATGACATTCAGATCAATAAGGTTCCCCACCAATTGCCTTTTATTAATTCTGGTAGACAGGATTTGGAGGGGAGAGAATGGGAGGTGGAGATTGGGCGTTGGGTAAAAACTCGGTGTTGGGAATTTTGCAATGGTTTAGGAGGGTCGCACATTTTAGAAGGCCTTCAACAGATGGTCTTGAACGTCTCCACGTGGCTGCGCATAGCCAGGAAGAATCCCTGCGTCTCCGGCATGCACCTCCGTCAATTACCCTCTTTCTCCTCAATTCAATTACCGTAATATCGAAAGCGAAACTGCTTTTGCGGATCATGGATGTCTGATTATTTCCAAAACCGTGGCCTCGGAAAGCCTTTCCAAAATCAATGGCTCTAAATTGGTCCCTTCCGATGCATGGTTTCACACAGACCAGTTTACTCTCGATACCAATTTCGTCAACGAATCAAGCGGTATTCTTGCCTCACATAGGATCCAAAAAAGGCAGCTTTGTTTTATATTCCATATTATGCCGGAATTGAAATTGGTGCTTACTACTTCATCCTTCATGCTTCACATATTGTTCTTGTTGTTTGCAACAAGTCTTACTTATTATGTGCTACAATAAGTTGTCCATGCAAGGTCTCTATTAATTCATTGTTTGCTGAAACGTTTGTTCAGTAGAAGATGCGCCAAATTTCCGCGCATGCTCAAAGCAAACGCAGATCCAAATTGTGCCCCCCCCAAGCCATCATGCTACTTCACCAGGCGGAAAGAGATACCACCTAGGTGAGGCAGCCCTATGGCGGAAGGACTAGGTAAGCCCGAACACGAGCGGGCATAAAAGAGAGAGAAGCAAGACCATCCAAAAACCAAGAATGGGAAACCCCCACTAGTGGATCATTGGTCCAACTTCAACTAAAGATAGATGAAAATACCCTAGTACTTCGAAAAAAAACCTAAACAACAAGAACTATATTCTACGATTAGGCACATAATGAATACACTAAGACATCTAGGATAAATCTAATAATATTTAACCACGACCTCTAGGTTTCCACCGTTGTTTATCCTCAAGAACCCTCATATACCATTTCTTCACTATTTCTTCACTTTTGAATCCATATTCTATTCATTCCATTACACTCATTTCCATATTTTACCCCTCATTTGATATTTGAAAATTGAAGCGTAAACCCTAAATCTTTGGCTGTGTTCGTGTTCGTGCGATTGCGGCGTCCGATTGCAATGAGCAAACACTCTCGTTTCTACGCATAGCAAGCAGCACTTCTTCTCTGTTTCTAGATATAGCACAGCCAGGTGAGCGTCTGATATAACTGCAAACCACCAGACACAATTATCTTTTGCACTGCATCACTCACATGTTTAAGTTACTGCAGATTTGTATCTTCAAGGGCTAAACGGGTTTTGCATTCACGACCAGAGCCCTGAGGCTGTGAGCCTAGGTCGCCCAACCCAAAGCACGTATCAGATTCAGATTTAGACTACTAGAGGTCGGATTTGGATTCTTACAGTCACAATTTTTCATTGTGTTCTTAAGCAGGTAAAAAATCCTTCCATTCCATTTGCATTTGCAATTTCCAATGCATCTCTTACTTACTGGTCTGTCTTACTGGTTTGTCCTACTTAAGAGCAATATCCAATGCATCTCTTTGCTTTAAGAGACGTTTGCACACACTAGTTTTAAGATCTCAAATTTGCTTCAGATCAAAGTTAAGAATTGCTCAGTCCTTTAGTGATCTTAATATGTATATGAAGAGAAGATGTACAGGTCAAGGCTGCCATGGCACAGATTATAAACATATTGGCTGCAAATTATAGGCCAATTCTGTAAATATGAACATTTATTTTTTCAAAGGAAAACATTTTGAACAGGTTACTATGGCGCAGGTTCCCATGGCGCCCAGGAAGTCCAAGAACCCTAAAACCAAAGCAGAGTTGCAAGCAGAGTTTGTTCACAGTATGATAGCTTACCTCAGAAAAATCTATGATCATAGTAAGAATCAGGTGCAGCCGCAGGAAGAGCAGCTGCAGGAAGAGCAGAGCTCAGAGCCGCAGAAAGAGCAGCTGCAGGAAGAGCAGAGCTCAGAGACGCAAAAAGAGCAGCTGCAGGAAAAGCAGGAAGAGCAGAGCTTAGAGCCAACGAGATATTACACAAGAAGAAGAAAACGTGAAGGTAAAATCTGGGCCGCCCGTTTTAGGGCGCGATGCACTACTTACACCAAAACATTATAATAAGAGATGCTTCGCCATCGATACAGATATGGAGAGACATCGATCCACGTTTGCTTATGGCTCCTCCGATCTCCAGTATTCATCAAGCTTTTGATATTCATTGATTCATTCTCTTCTCTATTGAAAATCCATCTATATTCTAATCTATTTGTTCTTTGACATACGGCAGTGGCACCTACAAATATTCCTCAAGAACCGCTCCATGTTCCTCCTATTTCTGCTGGTATTCATATAAAATTTCATGCTTTTGAGTATTGTCATTGTTTTATTAAAAGCATACTAATATCTCAATTGCTGCTTCTTGTCATATTTAGCACTTCCATCTGACGATATGGAGCAGGATAGAGAGGCAACTCATCTGACTAAACGAAAACATACTCATCATGTTTGTGTGCATCTCATAGCACCAGCTGCTTCTCCACTCACTGCTGTTCAGAACATTCGTCAGCGGCTTCATGATTTAGAAGAAGATTACAAGTACATGATGTCTGCAACAGCTGATCATTATAAGATCCTCACAAAATTAATGAATGAGCATAAAGCAGATCTGGAAAAGTTAGAAGATGCTGTCAAGATCTTAGACAGCGAAGGAAATTTCGTTGATGCGGAGAAAACAAAGGCTATTTAAAAGTAGACCAGTATCTACTCGTCTATGTAAATAAATAATAATGTGTTGTGAGTTTGAAATGTGTTCAAATGTGTTCTCATTTTGAATAAAGAAGATTTCAGATCCCCATCAGTCACAGATTTACAAGACTTACGTCAGCTCTTTTTTTAAATAATATTAAATAATAGAATGTTCCTGCTATGAGAGCTAATTATTTCTGCAAATTAATAATTTAAATGTGTTCAGATGTCTTTTCCAAATGTCTTCTTCCTTTGAATAAACAAAACTTCACATTCCAAATCCTCATCAGCCAACTCTATAAACGAGACTTCACATTCCAAATCCTCATCTAAGTTTAGGTCTATAAACAGCCATCTCTGTTGTGCAGGTACATCCAGTTGCGAGATTGATTTCGAGATTGGGCGGGATTGATCTCGGCAGCAGGATTCATTGAAGCAGTTCCAGATTTTGGATTGAGTGCAGTATTAATAGGGGGGGCAGTGCAGGATCGATTGACAAGCTTTCTCGTTGCTGGTTTCTTTACTTTGGTTCTTTGGTTCATGTCTTATTTACAGAGTTAATCTAATAGGTTAGGGGTATGAAACCCGAGCATAACTTCTTTTCCTTTCTTCATTTCGGTAGCCTTCCATCGTTATCCAAACCGTCAGCGACGCGGAAAATTTGCCTTTGGCTTTGACCCTTTCCCCTTTTGAGAACGCTTTATGGCGTGATCTACGGCTTTCATGAAGCCGTGGTATGTCATGCCATAGTTCTTGCCGAGGTTTAGTGGAGGGGCGATCCGCGGTGAAGCTAGGTCCGCCAAATCGAGAGCCAAATGGTTTTGAAGTGGTTTTTGTTTTCTTCTTTTTTAATTGCTTCAACCATAATGTTGTTTTCACACCATTGACAAAGGCATGCATTTTTCCGCTAAAAATCTAATGGCCTTTGATCCGCATAATATCGGGAATATTCGCCATATCAATGGTGGAGAATAAAACTTAAATGTATCACACACTCCATACCATAGTAGCAAAAGCAAAGTCATAAGGACCATGGTGCTAGCCAAAAAAATAAAATTAAAAAAAAAAAAGAAAAAAGGTTTAGAAAATGACGCCTGCGAGCCTACTGCTGCAGGCTATGATATCTTATCATTTCAAATACGCCTGCGAGCCTACGGCTGCGCCAACCGTATGAAATCTTATCATTTCAAATAAAGGATGATCCAGCTCAGTTCAGGGAAATCTCTGTCTATTTTTGCAAATAACTAAACGCAGGAGCTTCAATCCGGCTGCAGGAGCTTCATCGGCTTCATCGGGTATGTATGGCATCAGCAATGTCCAATAAATGGCCTTCTTGCAGCATTCTCCATACGCACTCCACCAAAGGCATGTTCCTTGAAGGATCAACTGCCCTTTGTAGGAGAGGCTCGAAATATTAAGAAATCTATGGAAGCTTGTGTAGAATCTTAGAGAATCCAGAGGTGTCTTAAAGGGATCTAGGGGCATCTTAAGGAAATATTGGAGAATCAAATATCTTCATAAAATATTGAGGAATCTAGGGGAACCTTCTAGAATATAATAGAAGGGAATGTAGGGGAATCTAATGGAATTCGATAGAGGATTGCTAGAAGCTCAAGAAATCTGGAAGGAATCTTGAAGAATCTATGAGAATCTAGGAGAATCTAGGAGAATCTTTGTAAGTTATAAGGAATCTAAGGGAATATACAAAGAACCTTGGAAGCCTTAATGAAATCTCAAAGAATCTTGAAGGAATCTAGAGAACCTTGAAGATTCTATTGGAATCTTAAAGAATGTAGGGAGTCTGCATATAATCTTAGGGAATATGATGATAAGGGAATCTAG
This sequence comes from Isoetes taiwanensis, assembly GCA_021234155.1. Lineage (NCBI taxonomy): Eukaryota > Viridiplantae > Streptophyta > Lycopodiopsida > Isoetales > Isoetaceae > Isoetes > Isoetes taiwanensis. The sequence goes on from JAJEKV010000051.1 coordinate 5,935,991, forward strand.
ATGGATCCTTCGCAATTCGCAAAGACAAAGTCTATCAAAACCATGTTCATCTTTATGAAATATCAATGGAATATCAAAAGATTTACGAATCTTTATAAAATCTAGTGAAATTAAAAAACATAGTTTTCAAAATCTGATGGAATCTCACGCGTACTCTCACGAATCTTAGTGACATTGGCTCATACAATGGATTATCTACAATCTTTAAAACATGTTCATTCAACTTCGTACAGGCCCTACATAGTACAAAGACTTGTATATATATATACATATGTCATAATATATGATATCAGTATGTGTCACATGCATAATAGATGTGTCACATGGTATATGTGACATATGTCATAGTATATGACATCAATATGTGTCAGATGGTATATGTGTATATCATGATAGTATATGACATTTATATGAATATCGTTATAATGCCACGTCATATGGCATATAATATGACATAAGACTTAAGAACTAATACATATAATATGTGGCTTAAGATATAACACGCATGACATATGTCATTTACAACATATGTATAACAAGCATAAGGGTTGAGTTTGTGCTTTCAAGTACTAAATTGAACTGCTTATCGATGTGAACAAGCATTTCTATAGTTGCAAGTTGACTAGAATGGCAAGCTTACAATTTAGGTTATGAAGGTTCACTACTTTGTATGCGCACTTTCCTTATTATGCCTTTTGCAATGTACGTTATCAAGGAAGTCTTCTACTAAAAACCATATGATGTAGCTTTCTGTGTTAGCATTGCAATTGGCTTTGGGACAGCCATTTCACAATTATAATTTATATTTTAAATAGTGGCATGGAAGTATATGCAATATTTGTAGCAAAATCATACAAACCTGTGATAGGCCTATGGATTGAAGATGACACTTGTCTCCTTTCATCATATGATATTATTTTGATTTGAAAATCTTTTTATCTTTGAGTTGTATTATGTGTGTAGGATCTTGACTCTTCTTTATGGCCAGGTAGCTTGGAACCATGTGTCATTAAGTTTTGACTTTGTTTTAAGAGACATGTCCATTAGGAAAGACTGCCTTCCTTTATCCATTGCCCTTTAATGGCCAACTTTTTTATTTTGCCCATTAACTGCCCACTTTTGCTCTACCCACCTTACAAACATTGTAGATTGAATAAGATGCATGGTCTATTGTTGGGCATTTGTGGCCAATGAAGGTCAAGCGTGAGCATTTGGTGGTCCATTGGAGGCCTTTTGGTGGTCTATTGAAGGTTTATTGCCAGTCATAATAATCATCAAGCTTAAAATCTTAATAGCAAACTTCAAATTTGTTGACACGACTGGTACCTAAAGTCCAAGGTTCCATTATGATATATCCAACTAGAAGATTTTAAAACATATCATAATAAGGCTTCCCCCCTAAAGTTCCCTATATAGTAGGTCCACTGATACGGAGTCATAGCACGGGGGAGTGGTCCGCGGCGCCAGGGTTATGGGGGCATGGCAAAAATATGGCAAAGTTGTGGAAATATGGCAAAGTTGTGGGCAAGGAATATTAATATGAACCATTGGTTAGAGAACAATAAAGGTCCATTGACTCTTAATGGACTAAGGGTGCACGTGTTACAAAAAATGGATGCAACACAAAGATGTGTCGTGGAGAACCATAAAGGGGCGTTGACTAATATTAGGCCAAGGGGGCACCTTTTGAAAAAGGGAGGACTCTCAAATAAAGAGATAAGGAAGAGCATCGAATATATCCTTAAAAAGCGACCTTTACTTGGGAAAAGGAGATATTATTACCCCTTGGATAACAATGGGCAATTGCCTTTTTGAAAAGGCAACGAAGGAAATAAAAGGAGTAGAACGAACCTATTACAGAGGAGGAAAGCAACATGAAACAACAATTATTGGTCATGAATAGTAACTCTTGGACGGTGAACAGTAAGTCTTAGGCAGCAGAAGGATCGTGGGCGATGTCCACGGCATCGGGAACACATAAATAAGCAGCGGATTGCTTCCAACGGCAGACCCACAAGCCTAGGTCGATAGAATGGATCTCAGCAAAGGCCGAGTTGTTGCAGAAGCTGGCCGAATGGCTAGTCCTTAATTGGGAGCCGATTTCAGCAAGCCCAGCTCAGAGGAGAATTCATGGGTCTGCTATTAAGGAAAACCTTAATTCCTTATGAAGCGATTTCCTTTCTTGTGTGAAGGGCAGATATCTGACTCGATAGAGGAGCCTTACTATTGGTCTACGCGGAGTAGAGAAGAGAGCTGAATGGGGGTCTCCTTCCCGTGGGTCCCTGATCGAGCCAGTCTCCTTGGCATCAAAGCCTGATTTTGGTGCCTTGCTTTCAGCATAGATTGAGTCACCAATAGAAGGTTTCGTTGATAAATTTGAAAGCTTTGTGAAAAAATCGTTAGCCCTTTCTATGCAACAGATGATGGAAGTTATGAGCATCCTCTTAGTTGATTGGAAGATACAAAGGAGAACACAAAGAAGGAGATAAGCATGTTTATCAAATCCAAATTAGATTTTGACAGTGACATAATTGAGGCATTTTAGGTGGGCAAAATCGTTGGTAATACGAGGCATATTATTGTATAATTTGCTAATGCGGACGATCTTATAGCTGAAATGTTGAAATGGGCTAGTGATGGAGTTGTTGTCTAATAATAATGCTGATGATGCGGGCAATCTTATAGCTCAAATGTTTAAGTGGGTTGGTGATGGAATTGTTGCGATCTTGTTGAAATTGTTTAATGCAGTGCTACGAGAGACTTCAAGCATTGCAAATAAACATAGTAGTCCCATTCCACAAAGCAAGCAACGAATTGCATCCAACTAATTACCGAATGATCATGGTTAGTAGTTTATACACTAAACTTTCCGCAATCATTCTGGATTTAAAATTAGTACATAGGCTGACGTTAATAATGTTAGAACAGTGGGACAAGTTGGATTCAGACTTAAAAGATCCATCATTGGCCATTTGGCCACTATGCATGCAATGATAGAATTTATTGTTAAAGACTACATATTCTAAATGAGATGCACTCTAGACTACCACAGTCATCGGATCTATCCATCCTATGGCCTAGATCATATGTTGGGGCCTCCCGGAGCCTCCTGTTTTTATTATGGTCATTTATGACTAGGGGCACCTATGATTTTGAAATATGGAATACAGGTTCGCCTAAGGTTTTGGAATATGAAATACTAGGGACTCCTCTCGATACGAGTTTCCCTAAGGTTTTAGATTTTGAGATATGGAGACGCAAATGCAACTAGCAAACTAACATGCTTATTTTTTCTATTGAATCTATGTTTTTACCTCCCCCTTTTAGGGATATGGTCTATGGTCTCAGGGATAGTGATTTATGCATCCATATCAAATCCCCCTAGAACCATGTATTATTATGCTATATATTGAAGATGAGTTGACAATTTCTGAGGATTAGAATGATTTGTCGGGAAAGTCGTAGACTGGGACGAGAACCACATAAATATGGCTTGGATGGAAGAAGTATATTCCTCTTTTCAGTTCGACAAGCAATGGCATGTTCGTGTATCATCATTCATTTGGGCAAGTGCAACGTGTCACAATTGATAAGGGAGACTGCAAATTGCATACCTAAAGAATTTATCGGGAGTAGATACAAGGTCTCCAGAAACATGATTGTTTAAAATGAAAGGTTCAGTAAAAGGCCAGGATGTGACTGTTTTACTTGACGATGGATCAACACATGATTTCATCTCGTAGGATTTGATGTACAAACTAGGATTACCTATTTGTGATTTACAAACTACAATCACAGTTGTGCAAGGTTTGAAGGGTTCCAAGAATCAGTGCGACAAATATGTGATAGCTCCTAACTAGATATGTTGAATGACAATGGTGTTGTTCACAACTCAATGAAGGATACTTCGTTCAGCATGCATAAAATTGCCACAAATCAATCCCAAAAAGTATCTCTCAAAATTAGATCCATAATATTGGACTCCTTCAAAAATCAAAGCGAATACTAGCACTAGTTGGTAAACAATGGTCTTCCAGGTGGAGAAAATTTTATGGAGACCAGCATACATAGAAATAAATGGATAAAGAAATTGCAACGGAGACTAGCATAGATGAAATGACATTAAAGATTGCAAAAAATGTAGCTACTATCTTTTGTAAGATGCCGATCTTCATATTTGTAGTAAAAGCAAGGCAGCCTAAAAAATTTAATGAAAGGAAGAGGTAGCCAAAAAAGTGGCACTCCTGTTGTTTGCCAAAATGAGATGTGCAGAACTAGGTTACTTTTTCATAAATCAAGTCTGTTCTGCTACTGCTGGTTCTGGAGTATACCAACCAAGCTGCATTTCAAGTTCTTTCTTGGCACGCGCAAGACGGGACTTCCTATGGGCACCCTTGTTCTTGTGTATTGTATGAACCTTTACAGACTTGTCAATAATTGAATAAGCTTCCCCAATTAAGACTTCTACAGGTTTGAGATCATCAGGCTTTGCCTCAGGGGTTTTTTTCAGTTTCTGAAGCGCAAGGAAAACCTTTGAAAATACAAATTGCAAATCAAAAATAGGTATTCTTACTTAAATCATATCAATGTGAGGAATTGAAACTTACCTTTTTTCATACGGGTGTTCATCTCTGCAGGCCCTCCTCTCTCAGATTGCCACCGCTATCCGCAATTCGAGGCACCAAATCTAGCGAACCACGAAGCCGGATGACCGTTCATCTCAGATTCCTCCCAAATTCGAGAGCGTCTCCAAATCTGGCCTGTTCTAGAGCATTGGAATCGCTCGATGCGGAAGTTCAAACCAAATGGGTTGCTAAGCGGAGGTATAGAAGTGCTAGCTGATCCGCTTGTCCGAGAATTACTGTTTAGTTCTTGATTTTGTGCACCATAGCTCAATCACAATGCTGCCATAGAAATGGAGGCAAAAATTATTTAAGAAGGTTGCACATGCATTGAATCCCGCTTCACCGACCTCTTAATTATCCCATTCATGTAAATACCTTGCTATGGACACGGAATGGAAGCCATTGCCAGACAAGAGTCGCCCATAGCCATAGCCGAAAGAAGATTTTTCGAATGCTCGCAACAGGGGGCCCATTTGAGCCGCCGATGGTCTAAGCCATAGCCGAAAATTTAGGCCCGGATGTCGCATCGTCGGACGCCATAGCCAGCAAATTTGGGCGTAGATGCCGCATCGTCGGACGCCATAGCCACCATTTTTTTTCTTCCCCGACCATTTTCTCTGGCATTTTTTTTTGTTTCCCTATTTTTTCCCTCCGGAAATACGTGGCGGGAATCAATCGAATATGACAAAGGCATCTTGCCCCTAATCCTTTATTATAAAGTTTTAGTGTATGTCGTGCATAAAACCCTAAAACTTTCGACGGCCCAGATTTCACTTAAAATTTTGGACGGTCCTTGATTTTGTTGGTTGAGGTGCATAGTGGCCATGTCTCGGCCATGTGCTGCTTCCATGCATTGCTACTAAGCATCTCAGAATTTGCCACAGCTTATAGCACAACCTCGCTGTGGTCCTTGGTGAGTTTTGGGATACAAAAATATTTTTGGCTAATCCTCCCAGAATCGATTGTGTTAGGATAATCGAAGAAAGCTCCTCAGGTGGAGTTGCAGCCGGATTTTTGCATGTAGAGATGCATCTGTGCCGGCCATGTGCTGCTTCCATGCATTGCTACTAAGCATCTCAGAATTTGCCACAGCTTATAGCACAACCTCGCTGTGGTCCTTGGTGAGTTTTGGGATACAAAAATATTTTTGGCTAATCCTCCCAGAATCGATTGTGTTAGGATAATCGAAGAAAGCTCCTCAGGTGGAGTTGCAGCCGGATTTTTGCATGTAGAGATGCATCTGTGCCAATAAAAGATTTCGTGAACATCTGCTGAGGCGGCATTCTACCATAAGCAATTACATAGCATGGGCTAAGTCGGATCTTAGCCGAAACTTAGTCCTGGATGCAAAATAAGGGCAGAATCAGTGCCAAACTTTGAGCATTAGACTTTATGCCTCGACCTCTGCTTCTTAAATGCTGAAGAACAGCAGAAGCCGAAATACCCCACATGTTTTCGTGATTTAGGGCTCTTTGCAGAAGACGTTGTTGGATTCCTGGCCATGGCGGATTCCTGGCCATGGCAGATCTCGGAATGGGTCTGTCGCATCTAAATTTCTTGATTCACAGGGTAGCCCGAGCTTTCTGATGTAAGGCTTCTTTTAAGCCTTCTCTTTTCTCTCAAAGTTTGCTTTTCTATTTTGCTGTAACTTGACTCTCCAATATGCTCTTTTATACTTCAGAGACGTTTTGGGCCACGTTTTTGGCAGGGAGTACGATGTACATATCAAGCTGATCAAGTTTTTGGACCGTTTTTCTTTACTTTGGAATGTCAATGTCATCTGCGTTCTGCTTCTAAACAAAGGCTACCCATAGGTATCATCAGATCATCTTACTCTGCCATAATTTCTATTAATATTTTGTATGCCATGTATTTCTTGATTATACCATGTTACTTTGATCTTCCTACAAATCTTGAGTATATTCAATCCGTTGACATATCCAAGGTTTGTAATATGAATGCCATTTTTCAGCCACGTCTACCCTTAAATTAAAAGAACTATGTTGAAACTTTTATTCATTCATTCGAGACACTGATTTTTGCATATGCTCTCTTTATCTTCAGCTGTAAATAAACTTGGTAAATCCATGATGTGTTGTACAGGCAGAGGCAGGTCAGAAATATAGAATGGCATTATCAGTTGATAGGCAAGATGCACGTCCTCTATACAACTGGAGCTTGGATTTGTATTACCGAGCACAACTTATTGCAGATGAAGGAAGTGAGGTTAGGCATTTATATTCATTCTCTTTCTAGATTTATACAAACAGAATTGTTTTTAAGATATATTTGTGCTATCTTGCTTATTATTGCAAATAGCTTTTGTTCCTGATTGTGATTTCTTATTGACAGAGTGTAGCACAAAATGCAGAAAAACTCTATATGACTTCGATTTATAAATTTGAAGGAATGATGAAAATAGACCACATATGTTGCTTTTTATTCATTCATTCGAGACACTGATTTTTGCATATGCTCTCTTTATCTTCAGCTGTAAATAAACTTGGTAAATCCATGATGTGTTGTACAGGCAGAGGCAGGTCAGAAATATAGAATGGCATTATCAGTTGATAGGCAAGATGCACGTCCTCTATACAACTGGAGCTTGGATTTGTATTACCGAGCACAACTTATTGCAGATGAAGGAAGTGAGGTTAGGCATTTATATTCATTCTCTTTCTAGATTTATTCAAACAGAATCGTTTTTAAGATATATTTGTGCTATCTTGCTTATTATTGCAAATAGCTTTTGTTCCTGATTGTGATTTCTTATTGACAGAGTGTAGCACAAAATGCAGAAAAACTCTATATGACTTCGATTTATAAATTTGAAGGAATGATGAAAATAGACCACATATGTTGCTGGGGGTCAGAGTTCTGTTCCGATAAAGAACAGTTGCTCCAGAAAATGGCTAGCGTAGCTTCGTAGTTGTTACAGTCATTAACATGGCTTTACAGTTGTTACAGACTTCATGGTTTTCTAAAATGATCTTTCTATGTACTTTCTGCCAACCAACTAATTTGTGTTGGATAAGAAGATAATCTGCTTTATGGGACTCAACATGTGCTCCTATATTTTACAAATTTTGTTTCCTCCTTATTATTGTACGTACAATTGATCCTAAGGTCCTTTCTTTCTTCCTTTAAAAATTTTTATGTCTTATGCACTCGACTTTTCATCAATACATATGTTGCTATAATAGTGGCAACTATAGGTAAATAATGGTGTTCTTTGACAAACCTTGAATCATTATCTGTACTCTCAAAATTTTCCATTTATGCATCTCAATAAAGCTATCACATTATTAATGCAACCCCAATAATGTCAGGCCATTTTTATGAACATCAACACTACACCGCAATTCTGGCCGTGGGCGCCATCCCTGTCGCAGTCCCGCTCGCATAGCCCATCATATTCGCCCCCAAGAGCATAGGTTGGGCGATTTTGAAGCTTGTTCCCTTATACAACTCACTTATTTCCAAAGCATCACATACCTTATTATGTTTTTTTTTTTAACTCAATCATTGGATACAAAACCATTAGATTTGCAAATTTAAACAATAAATACGTCTACATGCACAAATACATGTAGAGCGTATTCAACGCACAGCTTCAGTCTCATGACAGCTGAACCAGGAAATCAATCCAATAAAGATCCGCCGAACATCCGCTCCAATCTGGAATCGGAATTAAAGCGATAAACATGAATATAATAAGAAGCAATAAACATGAACAAGCATAGAAGACTGCGAAATCCGGAAGCAGAAGGAAGAACAAATTCAGATCCAAACAAATCTGGAAGGAAATTCCAAATAAGAAAGTGAAGCAAGAATCGAAATGGCGCGGGGAGTTGAACCCCGACGAATCCAAACCACTAATGCACACACAAATTTGTCAATCTCCCAAAAACTTACAAAGGACAGAATCGCTGTCATGCATCCAAGCTGCCTTTGCCAGACGCCCCACGAGCCTCAGAAACATCTCAGAAACATCTCTACCTCACTGGCCTCTCCACCTCAGACTGTACCTCCAGCACCATCTCCTTCACCATCTCCTTCGGCCGCCATCGCTACCTCCGGTTGAGTCTCAGGCTCAGATAAGCACAACAGAAATAGACAGAACCCTAATTTCGGGTCCTTAAAAGGCAACGCATGTGAGGGCATTATGTCATCTAAAAAAAACCTTCACCCAATATAATAAAAAAACACTACCCCACCCCAAACCACTGAAAACCCGCCCTACAAAAAATCTTTTGCGAACCTTATATAGTGCAAATGACAAAAATAAAGCACTAAACAAAAATCAAGAGAATTATAGGTATATCAACTGTGTTGAAATTACATCAAGGTCTCCATGATATAAAGCACTATACAAAAATTGAAGCCCAAAATGCACACCATTAATGCTGCATAAATCCTACAGCGTTGAACCCAATAGCTACCTTATGGCCCAGCAATGCTGGACACCATTACTATATTCATATAAACGCAGCAAGAGAGAGTGACTATAAGAGATTTAATAAACAACCTCAACAACTCATAGACATGGCCACGTGCATTCTACAAGATCACAAAATGATCCAAGGCCGAGAAGTTACTCTACAAGTTCCGAAAATGGTCCAAAGGCATAGAAGTTACTTTACGCAAATGCACAAGTTAACAACATTTACATGTTCCCAAATTATGCCCAGCAACGCTGGGCACCATTACTAGTAATATTTTACAAGGAAGTTCAAGAGACAAAGCATACTACCCAATCATGCGTTCATATCTTCAAGAGGGTAAGTTGGAAATTGTCAACACAGAACACAACAACTGTGTGCAATAACAATATGGGCTATTATGCCTAATTAGAGATCTGGCAATGACATGAGGTCCTAGTCAAGCCCCAGTGACGATGATTATCTCCCTTCAGTAATGATGCCTCAGATGACAGTGATTATCCATCTTCAGTAGTGATGCCACGATGAGGCTGACTATGTCTCTTTAGTAATGATGTGTCGATGAGGCTGATTACCCCTCTTCTAGAATGCCACCATTTCAAAGCACTTCCAAGGCTCTAAATCCAACTGTTTTTGTATACATTATCTACAAGATAACCATGTGAACTAGTCTACTTTGTGCAATATATGCGAAGCATCCAAAAGACTTAGGCCTACAAGAATTTATCGTGGCGGCTATCGCCGCCACTAGTTTGTACTTTTTAGTGAATGCGTATGTATGCAAGAGATTGAATTGCTTTGAAATGCAAATGAAAGAGGAATAGATAAATATATATTGGGGCACATCTTTGTAGAAAGTCTAGGATGATTTTAAGCTAGCTCTTTACAATCAATAGGATTGGTTCCTGGAAAAAAATCTTTTCCCTTTGTCTATTCCTGTACTCAATTAGATGATGAAGACGTGGAAAACTTGAGGAGCCCCTATTGCTTTTTGTATCTAAGTGGTAGCCTTCCAATTAGGTTGAAGCTTCCATCCATCCAATGTAAACTACACAACGTATAATATGAATCAACAACAAAATTGTAATGGAACATTCTAGGATAGATAAAACTATGATGTTGAAACTTCATTCTAACACAAGTACTCCTAGGTATGTTGCACCATGCAAAAAAACTTTTGTACAAAGAGTTATTTTAAAGAAAAATTATGGATAAACAACGAGAAGATCCAAATATTAAGGTAATATTATTGGTGCAACCATGCCTTAGATGTAAACCTAAAGTAGTAGATTCAACTACACTATGGACAATATATTGCTCATCTTACAATGGACTGCATTAAGATGAACTGCATATTGTTGTTCTACTGCAAGATGTATGAAGGTCAAAACTTTGTATCAAAACTATATTCAACATCTCTAAAGAATCAAGAAACCCAAAGTTTAAATCAAGCTTCAAACAAAGTTCTCTATTTGCTTATATTTCGGTTATGTTCAATTACAAAATTCAATGTCTTAGCCCATCTACATAACAAACTCAAAATATCAGTTGCTTCTATACTTTTCACCATCAGACAGACTATATAGCAAAAGACCATTTTGGTTGAGCATATTAAGATAATCGTTTCAAAGTTTCAAAAGATGTAGGAAGCAAGGGTCACTCTAGATGCACACTCTCTTCTGTTGCAAAAAATATGAGGTGCACTATTGCTGCCATGGATGTGTCTCGAAAATAGTTTTTCATCATTCGTGTAAGACTAATAAGCACACTTTCAGTAAGTCCATTCTGTTCCATAATTTAAGCATCACAAGCAGTTTTGAAATATCCAACTTCATGGAAATTGGCTCTCAGTGTCACCAATTAGTCCATGGTAAGTTCTTGGGTCTATATCCAGAGTGTCACCAATTAGTCCATGGTGAGTTCTTGGGTCTATATCCAGCCTGCCCCATTCTACTACTCAATTTCCACCCTATTGTTGCTGCAAATAATAATACTACATCCTTACTCTTATGCACCAGTACAACCGTGTTACATTGTGAAATCCCATTCAGCATAGCTGTATTAAAATGACTTTAATATATTTGATCACTGTATCCTGGCCGTTTAAGCATCTGGCAACTAGAGCACAGGTGTTTTCTTGAACAGAAGTGAACTGAACCTATATTATTATGGCTAAGCTTGTCCATCTTCTACTGAAACCGAGACCATTCAGAGGAAACTTACAATAACTCCCCATCCACCAAAGATATGCATGTCACAGTTTATGCCACATTGCTCCAGCTTAGCATCTTAGGCCTAACTCCAACTCCCCGATTTCCGGACAATAATTTATGAATCCTTTGACAAGAATTCTACGAAATTGCGAGTCTTCATATCTTCATCTAAGGTTTTTTGCAGAATTGGCTGTGAAACCAGATCCAGATGATCGGGATGGGGCCGGGAGGATAAATCCGGGTGCAAAACTCTTTTCTTATGCTTATCTCTCTGTATTTCAACAGGAAAACAATACTCTTTTTATCATGCCACCAAAACATTCATTAAAATAAGATCCAATCCACAGACAAAATCCGGCCTGATTCATAACTAAACATCGAAGAAAAAAAAAAAAAAAAAAACGGAAAGGCGACACGCCCGGCCACAGGACTTCCCCTGATGGCCGCCTCTGGAATTCGGGCTGATAGCCGGTCTAGAATCTGGCCTCATAGCCGCTTTGAGATCCGGCCTCATAGGTGCAGTGTACAACAGAACAAAGAAAACCCAGGGAAGGAACAGACACGCCAGCAGAACATGATTCAGGGGCCACACGACACCGATGTGTAAACAGATTAGGCGCATCAAGCCGCCTCCTCCGTTCAAACTTCGCTTTATCACCCGTCAATCCGAGTTCTACCCGATCCGCTCTCCTCCTTTTTATACTAATGTTGCAGCTTCCAGAACCTTCTCGAACAACAGCCTCAGGTCCTTCGCGAACAGCCGCAGATCCTTCCCGAAGCTCCACCAGGCTCTAGAACTCCATCCCTCTAGAACTTTCCAAAAACGCCATCGCTCCCAGCTGTTAAATTCTGAAACGTTCACTCCCTTCCTTAGTATTTTAAAACCTTACACGTGTCTAAGTCTAACCCAAAAAATAACTACCTAATAACAACATCACGCCTCCATATTACAATTATATATTAGAGATATATATGTTAAGATAAGGGTAGCACAATTGGGACTAGATTCCCGGTTTGGCAGTGACTGGCATAGCCGGGTGCATTGTGCTACCCTTACAATATCACAGTTGGGGAGCACAAGATCCGGTTACTATGATCAAAATTTGCCATGATTTCTTACCTGTGCAGTGCGGAAATAGGACCACCGGAAATAGCACCACCGGAAATAGCAGCGACCCAACTGTGATATTGTCAAGGAAAGTGTGAATCTTTTTGGGGCAAGTCAAATTCTGGAAATTCTGATAGTTCACACGATGGGGCTGCCTTGGAAGACAGCGGCTTATTGCATGCCGATTGAAACGGCTAGGGAGTCTGCTGCGCCCGTCCTCATCCTGCCGGAATGGTGAATCCAGGTAAAGAATGCAGGATGCTTCGTCCTGCTTTGTTTAGTTCATTCGGGACTTCTTCCCAGCAGAGATTCGGGTGGCGATGGTGTTTGATTCAGGGAGCCTGGAGTGCTGCCAAGCATTGGCAGAGGATTGATTCTGGCAGGTAATGCTGCTTCAGGATAGGATGAACAATTTTGGTTCTTGTTTGCGTTTTTGTTGTTTTAGGCAGTCTTTCTTTCCTTTAGGCAGGGTGGGATGAACCATTGCAGCCCAGGATTGGGAAGGGCGATTCCGGCAGCCTGAACCATTGCGGCCCAGGACTGGGAAGGGCGATTCCGAGAGCCTGTCCAGAACGTGAATGGTGTGCGAACCTTTTCTTTTATTTGTTTTTTTCCTGCCCTACAACCATGAGGCCGATCGAGATTTTAGGAAATGACACGACAGTTTTTCTCCAAAAAGATACTGGCCGCCGATCTGGCATCATACCAGCAATATGCTCCACATCCGCGGCTGGCATTTAACCTCACAAGATAACCCATACAAAGATAGATAAACGGATAAAACGGACTCTCAGTTCTGCCACTTTGCCATATCAACAAATCGAAGGAGCAGAAACAATGGCAATTTCCATTGCAGTTTGATTTACCTACCTCCTGGCTTTGCAAAAGGACAAAGATGAATTTGCTAGAAGACAAAGCTTCATCCACTACAAGACAAAGCCTGTTCGTCTTAGCCTTTCCAAGTGGTCTTTTCCATCACCTAAAAACTTTAGGGACGACCTGGTCTTGTCAACAAATGGGGGGGGGTTCTGACACTGTAGTTTGGGTTTGTTGACAGTTCTGGTGAAAGACCTTAAGAGAGGTAAGCTGAAGTCCTCACTGTCGGATTTGCTTATTTGATGGGCATAGTGCTTGGTTTTGTTGTTTATTTCCTCTTTCATATTGGCTTTGATTTGTATATACTTCAGATTGCATATTTCAGATTGGCTTCGATTTGCTTATTAGGGATGTCGTGATAATAAGTAAGTATTTTAGATTGCCTTTGATTTGCTTATTAGGTAATGAAAACTCATATTGGAGAGTATTATTCTCCTAGATCCTCCTCAGCCTCCTCAAGGAGGCCTCTGAACCTGTTCCTGTTGCTCCTTGAGCAAGTTAGCAAATTTGTCAGTATAATGGGCTGGCTGTAGCAATAGTTGTCACTTGGCGTCGCTCTGGCATTGCTCAACATGAGGGGTTCTGCCTCCTGTTTAAGTTGAAGGTTGCCTTGGCTTACTTTTTGCTGAGTAACATAGCTGCCCATAAGCATTGGCATGAAGCTCCTTGCCTTGCACAGGACTTGTATTTCATGCAAAACGTGGGCTTGCTGGCAGCGCAGTCCTACACAAATGGCATAGAAGGCTTCTAGATTCACATAGAAGCATAGAAGGCTTCTAGATTCACACTCGGATCTGGAGTTTATAGTCGGATCTGATGTTAAGAAAAAGAGATTCAGTTGTGTAGTTTGGGCGAGCATCTGAGGCGTTTGGAAGACTCGAAGATATCTTGCAGCCGGATTTGTGCAGAATTTGTAAAGTCGAAGACATATTGCATGGCTATTTTGGTTCGTGGCTTTTTTGGAATACAAGCAAAAGTTGCATTCTATTTTTGTTGATCGGGTAAATAAAAACCTAAAATGGGCAGTGATACGTTGGGAAACGGATAAAGTCTAGATTACATGTCGAGATCTTGCATGAGTTTGGTCACATTTGGAGTTACGGCAGAGGGGAACCGGATTTGAACACTGCTAGATAAGGAGCTGCCGTTGAGTGCAGAATCTCTTCAGATTGAGTGGCAATCTTTTCAAATAGACTGGCTTTGGATGGAATTGGCTCCTGGAAGTCTTCAAATCCCTGATCAGCAAGATTTGAGTGAGATTTCTTCCTTCTTGCTACGCTTCAGTCTTGTCAGACTTGTGCTATTGTAGATGTGATATAACTGCCTTGCTAGAGAATCTAATCATGGTCTATTTTACTTCTGAGTCTGCTAAGCAGCTTTATCAGATTATAGCTCCTCTAAAAGGTAAGGTTTTAACCATTCATAACTACGAAGAATGGAGATCTCAAATGACCTGGTCATTGATATCCCAAGGTGTGTGGCATGTTGTCGGAGGAAATAATCTTTTAGCTACTCCTGATGAAGAAGACAGAGTTTACAAATCTATTGATGCTACTTTACAATCAGGGGTTTTGCAAAGATCATTCCTTACTGCCAAGGACTTGTGGGATTATCTAAGGTTTCAATTTGGACAGAGCCATGACCAAGACTTAAATCATGCTAATTATTCCCTTCCACTTGGTGATGTTTGGGATGAGGTTGCAATTATGGCAGCCATGACAGCTGACACAGATGTTCATCAAGAAGATATTCCTGATACATTTCGCCATGATGATTACGAAATTGTGGAAAACCTTGGAGAAGGGCAGGCTGCACGGATTAAACAAGAGCATACTATGTCTAATGAAGATAATGTTCACGATATTAGTCCATCTTCTATGATCCAAACTTCATTTGACATAGCAGATTATGCTGTAACAGAGATGTTCTTGGAGTCTTCACCGCTGTATATTGCTCCTTTACCTGTTCTGCAGGGTGCTCTGATTCAGGATATTTGCAATGAGATGGAAGACGAGCACATGGTAGTCTCATGTGAATGGAGTGCTGATTTCTACGAACCGGTATACTTTCTGATCTTATCATGGACACAGCTGCATGTTTTGAAAATGATCACATGTTTGCACTGCAAAGTGCTTCAGAAGAACTAAAATTAGCATCAATTTCAATGGATCATAAGCAATTTCGTATTAAAGAGAAACAGATTTCTAAGTTTCCTTTATTGATCTTCATGCTACCCTTCCTGAATTTGCTTCTATTATGGCTCACATTTGTACTCAGCCGCTAGAATTACCTTGTTACATTTGCTTAAACGTTCCATTTGGTTGTCCACATGATGGGAGGTTGGAGGATTATCCTAACTTGAATGAGTATTTGGGTATGTGCCTCATTATGATGTTGGCGAATCGAACAAGATGTTGAAAATTAGCTACAGTTGTAAGCATAAACAAAATCAAGTTTTATTTGATCTTCACAATTCTGTGTTTCTAAAGAGAGATGATATGGTTTCTGACAGAAGTGTATTAGCAGCGCAGCTTCTAAAGCAATCACTAACACTTGGTATGGTTGGGTTACCTAAGGAGTGTTATGAGTTACAAGTGCTACCTTTTACGGAAAGATGTTCAAACTGTCAAGTAGAGGATACAAAAACATTCACTGCTGAGAGTCTTGTTAGTTGTACATGTTTGCAGGATTCAGCAGGCCACTTACATGGGTTTAACCTTGGGTTGAAGGCTGAGTATGGTTTATTACAGAGACAAAAGAAGTTGTTTTATACCGTTCCTTGTATTTCCTGGAAAAGGGAATGGTACAGAGGCAGGATGTTATGGTTTAACAGCAACATCAAGTGGCAGCCATGGTTACTTCTGTGGTTGAATTTGCTTCATATGCTGAATTCCTTCCAGGCAGCGTTATATCTCAGGGGGGATACTTCGCATTAGTAGTTCTCGTTTCGTTTTCGATATTTTGGGTCATGCTAGTCATCAGGGGGGATGTTAACGAATGACATGTGACACGTCACTACTCTTAGATGACTAGGCATGCCACATATGTTGCTGACATGGCTCTTCTATAAAGCCATAGTCATGCTCTATAGTTCTTTATCCAGTTTACTCATAGCCTAGCTATATCGTGTATCTCTTTCATTCGAGCATACATGCATACAGGGTTTCTTCAATATGTAAGGAATACCACTGTGGATCGTCTTCTGAATCTGCCATTCAGATCCTTTGATCTTCTTTAATTCGATACGGTAGAAGTGCATCAGCAGACTGGTCTTGCGTTATACTTGGATAAGCTCTAACTAGTTGAATGTCTTCTATTTGTTCCTAGTGGGGATAAGGCATATTTGATATGTTGATAAACATCTAGATAGATGCGTGATAATAATACGAAAGTACATTAAGCTAGCTTATTTTTAAGTTTGATGCATCAGTCTGTTTTTTCCAGTGGCAGGTGTGCTTTGGCATTTGAAGTTATCTATCACTTTTTTTCATGCTTGCCACTCCATCTCAAAGATTTGATGCAGGTAGTATTCTGTTGCAGAATGGTAGTTGGCTCCAGGATATTTACACCTCTTTGGCAATTGATCTACTAGCGGTTTAACATCTAGTTATGTCCTTTTATATAGATTTTCTTGCATGTTCATTACTTGTTTGAGATGGATTTCAAGTAAATGAAATCAATTGGTAGTTTGGTCCTCTCTTCAGCATTACGAGCTCCTCTTGTCTTTTCAGTACTTGAGGATTCTGGAACAAATTCTTCAACTTGTATGTTGCTCATTTGAGCCATTTCTACTATCTGCATTATGTACTTGGAGTTTTGGCTGCACAATGCTTCGCCTTTTGTTGTGTGTTGACATCTTCTTTACTCCCTTCTTTAGCTTTTTTCTCAGGGCACTGGCTAGCAAAATGATTCCCTCCACATACATAAAAAATAGTAATTTCTGGTTTTGAATCCTTAGATTGTTTACAACGCATAAGATTTATTCAACTTCTAAATGGTTAAGAATTTAGCAGGCGCAGCTACCTGCCTAATTGCTTTTCAGTTTTGGGAAATTAGAAGTCCTTGGAACTTAAATCCAAGCCTTCACCATATCCCATACACTGCCCTTGCAAATTTGATTGCATTCCAGGACATAGGAAGAAGTCTGCTCTGTACACATATTTTTGTAAAGTACATATTAAGTGTATTTTGTCAGGGTCTAGAACGGGTCTAGAATGAAAGCTCAAGAGATCTCTGCAAAGATTCCACTAATCTTGCAAGATTCTTCGTCTAATTAGGTCTACTTCTTGCTACGATTTGCAAGCAAGAGTCGGATCTGGAGTTTATAGTCGGATCTGATGTTAAGAAAAAGAGATTCAGTTGTGTAGTTTGGGCGAGCATCTGAGGCGTTTGGAAGACTCGAAGATATTTTGCAGCCGGATTTGTGCAGAATTTGTAAAGTCGAAGACATATTGCATGGCTATTTTGGTTCGTGGCTTATTTGGAATACAAGCAAAAGTTGCATTCTATTTTTGTTGATCGGGTAAATAAAAACCTAAAATGGGCAGTGATACGTTGGGAAACGGATAAAGTCTAGATTACATGTCACATTTGGAGTTACGGCAGAGGGGAACCGGATTTGAACACTGCTAGATAAGGAGCTGCAATCTCTTCAAATAGACTGGCTTTGGATCTGGAATTGGCTCCTGGAAGTCTTCAAATCCCTGATCAGCAAGATTTGTGTGAGATTTCTTCCTTCTTGTTACGCTTCAGTCTTGTCAGACTTGTGCTATTGTAGATGTGATATAACTGCCTTGCTAGAGAATCTAATCATGGTCTATTTTACTTCTGAGTCTGCTAAGCAGCTTTATCAGATTATAGCTCTTTTAAAAGGTAAGGTTTTAACCATTCATAACTACGAAGAATGGAGATCTCAAATGACCTGGTCATTGATATCCCAAGGTGTATGGCATGTTGTCGGAGGAAATAATCTTTTAGCTACTCCTGATGAAGAAGACAGAGTTTACAAATCTATAATGTGTTGACCATTGATGCTACTTTACAATCAGGGTTTTGCAAATATCATTCCTTACTGCCAAGGACTTGTGGGATTATCTAAGGTTTCAATTTGGACAGAGCCATGACCAAGACTTAAATCATGCTAATTATTCCCTTCCACTTGGTGATGTTTGGGATGAGGTTGCAATTATGGCAGCCATGACAGCTGACACAGATGTTCATCAAGAAGATATTCCTGATACATTTCGCCATGATGATTACAAAATTGTGGAAAACCTTGGAGAAGGGCAGGCTGCACGGATCAAACAAGAGCATACTATGTCTAATGAAGATAATGTTCACGATATTAGTCCATCTTCTATGATCCAAACTTCATTTGACATAGCAGATTATGCTGTAACAGAGATGTTCTTGGAGTCTTCACCGCTGTATATTGCTCCTTTACCTGCTCTGCAGGGTGCTCTGATTCAGGATATTTGCAATGAGATGGAAGACGAGCACATGGTAGTCTCATGTGAATGGAGTGCTGATTTCTACGAACCGGTATACTTTCTGATCTTATCATGGACACAGCTACATGTTTTGAAAATGATCACATGTTTGCACTGCAAAGTGCTTCAGAAGAACTAAATTTAGCATCAATTTCAATGGATCATAAGCAATTTCGTATTAAAGAGGAACAGATTTCTAAGTTTCCTTTGCGCTGATCTTAATGCTACCCTTCCTGAATTTGCTTCTATTATGGCTCACATTTGTACTCAGCCGCTAGAATTACCTTGTTACATTTGCTTAAACGTTCCATTTGGTTGTCCACATGATGGGAGGTTGGAGGATTATCCTAACTTGAATGAGTATTTGGGGTATGTGCCTCATTATGATGTTGGCGAATCGAACAAGATGTTGAAAATTAGCTACAGTTATAAGCATAATCAAAATCAAGTCTTATTTGATCTTCACAATTCTGTGTTTCTAAAGAGAGATATGGTTTCTGACAGAAGTGCATTAGCAGCGCATTTTCTAAAGCAATCACTAACACTTGGTATGGTTGGGTTACCTAAGGAGTGTTATGAGTTACAAGTGCTACCTTTTATGGCGGAAAGATGTTCAAACTATCAAGTAGAGGACATAAAAACATTCACTGCTGAGAGTGTTGTTAGTTGTACATATTTGCAGGATTCAACATTACATGGGTTTAACCTTGGGTTGAAGGCTGGACATGGTTTATTACAGAGACAAAAGAAGTTGTTTTATACCGTTCCTTGTATTTCCTGGAAAAGGGAATGATACAGAGGCAGGATGTTATGGTTTAACACCAACATCAGGTGGCAGCCATGGTTACTTCTGTGGTTGAATTTGCTTCATATGCTGAATTCCTTCCAGGCAGCGTTATATCTCAGGGGGATACTTTGCATTAGTAGTTCTAGTTCCGTTTTCGATATTTTGGGTCATATTAGTCATCAGGGGGATGTTAGCAAATGATATGTGACACGCCACTACTCTTAGATGACTAGGCATGCCACATATGTTGCCGACATGGCGCTTCTATAAAGCCATAGTCATGCTTTATAGTTCTTGATCCAGGTTACTCATAGCCTAGCTATATCGTGTATCTCTTTCATTCCAGCATACATGCATACAGGGTTTCTTCAATATGTAAGGAATACCACTGTGAATCGTCTTCTGAATCTGCCATTCAGATCATTTGATCTTCTTTAATTCGATATGGTAGAAGTGCATCAGCAGACTGGTCTTGCTCGTTATAATTGGATAAGCTCTAACTAGTTGAATGTCTTCTATTTGTTCCTAGTGGGGATAAGGCATATTTGATATGTTGATAAACATCTAGATAGATGCGTGATAATAATAGAAAAGTACATTTAAGCTAGCTTATTTTTAAGTTTGATGCATCAGTCTGTTTTTTCCAGTGGCAGGTGTGCTTTGGCATTTGAAGTTATCTATCACATTTTTTCATGCTTGCCACTCCATCTCAAAGATTTGATGCAGGTAGTATTCTGTTGCAGAATGGTAGTTGGCTCCAGGATATTTACACCTCTTTGGCAATTGATCTACTAGCGGTTTAACATCTAGTTATGTCGTTTTATATAGATTTTCTTGCATGTTCATTACTTGTTTGAGATGGATTTCGAAGTAAATGAAATCCAATTGGTAGTTTGGTCCTCTCTTCAGCATTACGAGCTCCTCTTGTCTTTTCAGTACTTGAGGATTCTGGAACAAATTCTTCAACTTGTATGTTGCTCATTTGAGCCATTTCTACTATCTCATTATTATGTACTTGGAGTTTTGGCTGCACAATGCTTGTCTTTGTTGTGTGTTGACATCTTCTTTACTCCCTTCTTTAGCTTTTTTCTCAGGGCACTGGCTAGCAAAATGATTCCCTCCACATACATAAAAAATAGTAATTTCTGGTTTTGAATCCTTAGATTGTTTACAACGCATAAGATCAAACGCACTATGACATAATAGTGTTTAAGATGGTGTTGCAGCATATTTTATCATGGATATGTTTAATGGTTAGGCTGTTTATTCAACTTCTAAATGGTTAAGAATTTAGCAGTCGCGGCTACCTGCCTAATTGCTTTTCAGTTTTGGGAAATTAGAAGTCCTTGGAACTTAAACCCAAACCTTCACCATATCCCATACACTGCCCTTGCAAATTTGATTGCATTCCAGGACATAGGAAGAAGTCTGCTCTGTACACATATTTGTAAAGTACATATTAAGTGTACTTTGTCAGGTGTATAAGAATTATTTAACTTCTAATTTTGTTCCCAAGGTCTGTGGCAGGGCTGGAGGGGATCCTACAGGATGCTTTTCTGAAGCTGCAACTAATGTGGAACAAGTACCAGGGGAATCCACTCTCATCTGTCATGCTGTTCAGTTGTTTGTCATCTCTCTACAAAACTGCATCAGTTGTTTGCCATCTATCTACAAAACTGCATAGATCTCAAAGAAGGTAGGTTTTGGAGCTCCATTTTGCTTGCGACTTCGTTTTTAGTTTGATAATGATTTGGACTCATGTTGTTCTGTTATACAGCACATTGAAAATTGAGGTTTTCACATGTCTTTTTGTAATAGCAGCCATTACATCCTATCTCAGAAAAAAATTATGAAGCAGCAAACATTTAAGAGCAGTAGAATCAATCTGACTGTACGTGACACAAGGACAATGACATTTCTCTAATAAGCCCAAGAAAAACTGAAATTTTTGGTGTTGGCCAGAGTGTTGAATGTCCTTAATGTTTTGAAGAGTCAAACCACATCTGGACTAATATTAGATCATCTGTTATATAGCAGAGGCCAGATTTGGCATTCATCTTTCCATACTCATTCATATGGAGTTCCTGCACATATAGAAGTCACAAAATCTCATGTAGTGATCCTCTTTTGTGTGCATGTAAAGAAAAATATAACGGCCACAATACAGAAAATGGATCGACATTTCTGTCTGGAATCACAACTCGACTATCTCTGCTATCCCTGCTTCAGATTCGGAGCTAAACATGCATTATCGGCCTTGCATGTTAGCCCACAGGTCTGGTCCATCTTAAATCGAGGCACGCTTGCTCTGCACAGGCCAGATTTGGCCATATAAGGAGCTAAACATGCATTATCGGCCTTGCATGCTTGCCCATAGCCTGCTATATCTCAAATCGAGGCATGCTTGCTCTGCACAGGCCGGATTTGGCCATATAAGCATTTATAATTTCTGAATGCATGAAGTTCATCTGTAACATCCGTAACAAGCCGGATCTCTGTGAAGGTCAACCGAATCATGAAATGCCTCTCCAACTTCTGGATTGTAGGGGAATGGAAACTGGGACATGCCTCTCCAACTTCTGGATTGTAGGGGAATGGAAACTGGGACAGCATTCATTAACTGTTTGTCGGTGGGGTACAAATATAGCCTTTTTCCATGACACTCCTGTCTTATACTTATCAAGATACTATTGGGCCACCTAAGCATATAAGACAAGCTAGCTTTTCCATTGGAACTTTTAAGACATGTCACATATGAGGGCCATATTACTTTGAAGTCTTATTTTCTTCCGGGGGAAGCCCCCCCGCCAGAAAATAAGACATGAAGACCTATCCAATCAGAGACATTCTTTTTCGGAAACTTAGGATGTCGCAAAAAAAAAAAAAAAAATGGACAGGAAGGAATCGTTGGGCTGTATACTGCAATCGCCCGGAACTCCCCGAAGAGGCTGCAGGTCGAAATCAAGAGAGTCGGATTTCACTGAAGAGGGTCGAATTGGCTGCAGGTCGATTCTACTTGCTCAAAACTGAGAGGGCATAAGCAAGACACGACATGTCGATTTTTTAGCAGCAAACCCCTTTGTCGGGCGAATCTTTGAAACAATTTTCTTAGCAGTGCAAATCCTTTGCTAGCTTAATCTTCAAACAGGGCACACATTCACGTAAAAGAGTGACATCTATAGCTGATCACCGAAAAGGAGGCCGATTGAGGCCGACTTTGGAGATGGCGATTTGGTGAAGTGGGTTTGCAGATGATTCAAAGCAAGAAAAACTCTAGCAGATCCGATAGATCCAAAACCGATTGGTGGGGTTGAGCGGAGATGGCCATGGTGCTCAAGGTTGCAATACTGTGCACAAGCTTGATACCAATGCAAAGGCCCTCCGGTGGAAGTAGTAGTTCAAATGTTGCAGGAAGCTTAGGGAGAAGAGTTTCCTTTCAAAATGATCAAGGAACTCCATCGCCATAAGGACTGGGTATAAAGATGCAAGCAATCCTCGCTCTGCTCTCTGCTCGCTTCGCCTTCCAGTCCCTCTGGTTTCTTCACGTAATCTTCGTGTTCTTGTTGTTCTTCGCTTTTGATGCAAATACAGATGGAAAACCAAAAATATAAGAGGTATCTTATATATTAAGGACATGTCGCATAAAAATCAGTGGGAAAGGTTTTGATTTGAGACATGACGTGGAGATGACATGGAGTCTTATTTATTGTCTTATTGCATTGCGACAGTCATATTTTATGCCGCCGTGGAAAAGGGCATAATCGGCCATCTTATTACATTTTGGAGTCATTTGTGGCTTTTCCCTTTTAGTCTATAAATTCCCTCCCTCCCTCCCACTTTCTCTCACTTTCGGTCCACATGTTATTTGTCTGTCATTTGATGGCACTTTGGAATGATCATTGACCCATTGGGGTAGGACTTGCACAATTATGGGCATGCTTTATTCTATCATCAATCATGCTCTTCTTTTGTAGGATAATTGCCTAAGGAAGAGTACGTTTGATGCAAGGTACATGAATCTTAGGTCTACATGCTCTATCTTGAATCTTGCCTTGTGTAATATCCAATGTTGAAGCTTCTAAAATCATGTACTACTGTCTTGAATCTTGCCTTGTGTAATATCCAATGTTGAAGCTTCTAAAATCATGTACTACTGTTTATAAAGTAAGGGCCTCTTCTTAGGATGGTCTCAATTTCGTAAGGGTGTCTTTTTAGAATCGTCTAAATTTCGTCCAATTATGATCATGTTGTGGCGTTGCAAAAGTTTGCATCAGCTAGTGTCTTTTTTGGGTTTATACTCAATTTTGTATATTTCTTTGTTAAAATGGGGTTGAATCATGGAATATTTTATGCTTGATAATCGAGTCTTAAAGTAAATTTTTTTTACCAAGCAAACGATGCCACCAAATGTTAATGCATGTACCACTGCCATCTTCTCCATATTATGGATGGGATTAGGTTTCCCAATGACGGAATGGGTTGTCCGATTGGTTTTTTTTGCCAAAACTCGTTGGTCGTTGGATGTGGCGATGGTTTTCTACAGAGCTGAGATCATCTCATGACGTGTTAATGGAGATCCAAGATATTTGGAGCTAAAGGATGGGCTCTCACTATGGGCTTTTTGGATTTCTTTTTTAGGCAAACAAATGTTCGGTTGGAGCAGGGGCCCTTTTGATCTTTTTTCTTCCCTTGTTCTTTGCAAGGGACTATCGGAAACAATCCGCCGTCGGCCCAAGGACAGCTTGGCTCTCCTCACTTGACTGCCCTAGCAAAACGAGCTC
The DNA here is from genome assembly GCA_021234155.1 of Isoetes taiwanensis. Taxonomy (NCBI): domain Eukaryota; kingdom Viridiplantae; phylum Streptophyta; class Lycopodiopsida; order Isoetales; family Isoetaceae; genus Isoetes; species Isoetes taiwanensis. The sequence continues at coordinate 5,960,312 of JAJEKV010000051.1, forward strand.
GGGGCTTGCATTTTCATGAATTAGGTCTTTTTGAGTGTGGGTTTTCAAAACATCAGCTCCAACGAGTTGCATTTGAATAAGGGATTTGTAGAAATTCTTTCTTAAAATAAGTAGTGCCCGAATACAAAAGAATGGGCAATATAGGTTTTGGCTTTGAGGTCAAGGATATGAGATTTTTCATGGCCTGCCCAACTCCTTTCGAGATTAACGAGATGGTTTCGAGTCATGGGTCCTTCTAATGCATTGATTCGGCCAGAGGTCTTCCGGGTGGATAGGGGGTTCAAATCCACCACCCACTCCCTGCTCTCTTCCCTCTGCTCCACCGGCATCATCTCTCTCCATATCGGTCTTGCCACATGTAGGGCCTCAGATTTTTTCTCTTGTGTGCAATGGTTCAATCAACAAATAAGTTACTTTTTATTTTGTCAAAAAAGTGATTAGATTTGAGGTGGGCATGCATTTGTTACATATATTTTGTTAAACTTATTCATGCATATTCCTATGAGAATACATATGAGAATACTGAACGAAAGTGATGTGACAGAGCCGGTTTGACTGTAAAAGAGGTCTTGTTGGGGTTTTGGAGTGAGCAAAATGGCGAAAAGCAATAATCTAATGCAAAGGATGATTTAGGGAGGTCTTTTGTGCTTATCCCGAAGGGATGGCGATTCCGCCTAGATATCAGTATTATGTCCGGCTTGGAGGTGTTTACGCTCTCTCAAGTAAATTCTTCCCATCTATTTTCTTTGATTCATAGTTTTCCTAGTTGGAGTATTAGGAGGGATGCTAGAAGGGGAGGAAGTGGTCGGGCCAGCCAGAAAACCCCGAGGCATCCGAGGCAAAATCGATTGTGGAATATTGTGAAGACACAGGCTGCTTAGATGTGAGTGTCATTCTGGGCATGTCGGGGATGGATGCTCCCGCTTCTGTCTATGATTTATTGGTTAGCTTCTGTGAGAGAGATTGTGTTGCTGGTGTTGTTGCAACTTGTAGCCAAAAGGAGTAGTGACCTTGATCACTTGCACTACCAACATGTGTTCAAGTTGGCCATCAAGTCTTCCGGGCTTGTGAACTTGTCTATGAGAAGGAGATTTGGCTGGGGAGTGCAAAAACCTGTTATTAGAGACATGACACTTTACTCTATATGACGTGTCCTAATATGACCTAATACATGTGACCTAAACCTAAACCTAATGTGACTATATAGGTCACACGTTCTCCTTTTCATAATTATCACTTTGAGACTTCAATACATGTGCCGTTTACGTGCGTCTCTCATTTGTTCCTTTTTAGGGTTTACATTCAAATATGGTATCAGAGCCGGACTACAAGGGAAAATTGCAGAGGGAGGACGCATTGCTCCATCTTGTGCGTGTGATATAATCTCAGCAAAAGCCTTCCAGATCTGATTCGCCCTGCTTCACCATTCTATTGATCCTGTTTCTTGACTCAGTCTGGCGAATCTTGGAGGAGATTTTCACTAGGTTTTTCACAAGACTGATTTATAGGACGTTTTTCTAAGCAGAGGGAGAAATCTCATCAGTTGTTTATGATGATTCAAATTCTTGGGTTGGGTAACTACTGCTCAGATTGTCTGTCCATTTTCTGCTTGATTTCTTATAAATCTTGAGGATTCTTTATCACAGTATTGACTCTCCATCATGGGAGGAATAGATCCATTCAAATTGTGCACTAATCCAATTCTGGATGGGTCCAATTACCAGACATGGAGTGAATTCTTTGTGATCTATCTGGGTCTTTTGAAGTTGAAGAAAGTTTTAAAAGAAGATTGGGATGCAGCAGCCCAACCAGAAGAAGATGAAGAGGCATTAGATCATCTTAAAATCCTTGTTGATCCAGATATTAGAAGACAACTTCAGGGATGTAAAACCTTTCAAGAAGCATGGGAATATCTCAAAGCCTCATGCACTGTTACAGGTCTTGGTAAGCAGTCTCTAGTTAAACAGCAAATGGAGCAGCTGAGGCTTGATTCTTGTGATAATGTTACTGCTTATCTTTCCAAACTAAAAACTCTCAAACAAGAGCTTATTGGAGCAGGAGGCAACATTAATGAGCAGGATCTCATCATTATTGTACTCAGAGGTATTGGTGACAAGTTTCAAAATATTATTGGAGCTGTTAAAACTTGCTCACAAAAGGGAGTTCTCTTCTCTTTTAATGAAATCCAAAATCTCTTGGTGCAAGAAGAACTGGAGACAGCCAGCAAAATTCAACAAACTCAGCTTCACTTGGCACAGCTAAATTTGGCCATGTCTATGTCTGATGCCAACAGAAGCAAATCACAAACAGATAAATCTTCTGATAAATCTTCTGCTAAAATTCCAAGAGATAAATCTACTGTTACATGTTATGCATGTGGCATGAAGGGGCACTTCAGAAATCGATGTCCAGAATTTAAGCAATGGCTCGACTCCAAGAAACGATCCTCGGCATCATCGTCATCCACTGTTACACATGCTATTAATGGGGCAGCTATTTTATCACCATTATTCTCACATGAGTATCTTAATATGGCCGCAACTGATTTGGATGCTCTCTCCAAACAGCGTGATGCAAGAAGTATTGGTCTGAGCGAGTTACGTCCCACACCTCCCCAAGAGTCCAAGGTAATCTCTTCACATTTAATGATGGATTCTGGAGCATCAAAGCATGTCATAGGGAATTCTGCTGCACTAGTCAATGAACAAGAGGATAATTCAGTCCTAGTTACATTGGGCAATGGTAACTCATGTCAATCTGTTAGTAAAGGTGAATTACATTTGCATTCCTCTGCTGGAATTTTGGAAATTCCAGAGGTTACCTACCTCCCAAATCTTCTTGCTAATTTACTTTCAGTCTCTCAATTTGATCTGCAAGGGCGAACCATTATATTTGGTGACAAGAAGATGTATGTGACAGAGAAAAGTCCCTTTGACTTTCTTTCTCCTTCTCAACTTAACGTTCGTCTTACTGGTCATCTGAATAAAGCAGGGCTCTACACAGTTGATGCTCATCCATTACATCCTGCTTCTGTTCATGTAGCAGCAGAAATTCAAAAGGATTCTTTATGGCATGCTCGATATGGTCACATAGGTGGCCAGGCACTTGGTGAACTCTCACGTTTATCCATGGTTGATGGAATACCAAAATTACGTTCTCATGCAATTGAATGTGAGGCGTGTCACTTGGGCAAGCAGACTCATGCGCCATATCCTCAACATGCAACAGTTCGTGCACAAAAACCCTTGGAGCTTTTACACTCAGATTTGTGTTACATGCCGACTACATCCTTAGGAGGAGCTTCATATTTCTTCATACTTGTTGATGACTTCTCAAGGTATACATGGGTCTTTTGTCTCAAAACCAAGAATCAGGTACTTCACTATTTCAAAGAGTTCATTACATTTATAGAACCTCATATGGCTACCAAAGTTAAAGCTCTTCATACTGACAATGGAACAGAATATGTTAATTCAGAATTTGATGCTTTTTGTCATGATCATGGCATACACAGGCAGCTAACTGTTCCTTATGCACACTCCCAAAATGGGGTCGCTGAAAGAAAACACAGGTCCCTACAAAATCTCGTGAGATCCATGCTTGCACATAAACATATGAATCTCAGATTTTGGGGAGAAGCTCTTCAAGTTGCTGCTTATTTAGCCAATAGAGCACCTACTGTTGCCTTACAATCTATGACTCCGTATGAAGCTTTTTATGCCAAGAAACCGAATGTGGATAATCTTAAAGTCTTTGGATGTCTTGCATACGCTGCTATCCCTATGGAAAAGCTAAAACAGCAAGGGAAGCTTGCTGACAGGGCACTTAAATGTATTTTCATTGGTTATCCATTGAACAATAAAGGCTGGAGGCTTTATGACCCCAAGACAAAGAAGGTCTTTCTTTCCAGAAGTGTTCAGTTTATAGAGGACGCAGAATATCCACAAGCGGATGATGATAAGTATTCTTTTCACAAAGATTTACTTCAAGACTTATTTGAACATGCTAATTCTTGGATCTCCACCACTGCTGCTCCCTTACCTTCTGAACACGAAGCATCTAGCTCTGAAGCATCTAGCTCTGACACCTCACATCACTCTCAGGCCATTGCTGGTACAACAGCAGATGATCAGTTTGAATTTCCCGATGATCAATTTGCTGGAATTCCTTTGGTAGGTCAGGGGGATGATTCTCCCATTGCTATCTCTGCCACGGATGACCCTGCGCTTGATAATGCATATGCTCTCCCTTTCCGTGATAGCTCGGTTGCTGCTCCACCTGCTCCACCTCCACGGAGGTCACTTCGCCTTGCTGGTTTGCCTCCTACTCAAGCTCTTAACTATGCTCTCATGGCCAAATATGCTGAACATCAAGATCCTCAACATTTCAGCCAAGCAGTCAAGCACAAACAGTGGGTGGATGCCATGACTCATGAATATTCTATGTTAGAAAAGCAAGACACCTGGACACTTGTTCCTAGACCAGCCAAGCACAATGTTATTGGTAATAAATGGGTCTATCGAACAAAGTTTCATGCAGACGGATCCTTGGCCAAACACAAAGCACGATTAGTAGCCAAGGGCTATAATCAGAAATATGGCCATGACTATACTGAAGTATTTGCCCCTGTTGCTCGTATGGACACTGTTAGAGCAGTCATTGCCTTAGCAGCAAGCAAAGGCTGGCCCCTTTGGCAAATGGACTTCAAAAGTGCCTTTCTAAATGGTGATTTAGAAGAGGACATCTACATGGAGCAGCCAGCAGGCTTTGTTAAACAAGGACAGGAACATCTAGTCTGCAAGCTAAAGAAAAGTCTTTATGGCCTAAAACAGGCACCGCGCTGCTGGCATGCCAAGATCAACTCATTTCTTCTTCATCTTGGCTTCCAGAGATCCAGAGCAGACCCTAGCCTATATTTTAGAGTCAATGATCATCAAATCTGCATTCTTACCTTATATGTAGATGATCTCATTATTACTGGGGATGCTGCTGATATCATTGCAGATCTCAAGATACAACTCAACAATGCTTTTGAGCTTACTGATCTTGGCTTAATGCACTTCTGCCTAGGGATTGAAGTTTGGCAGCATCCAACTTATATTCAGCTTACTCAAACGAAGTACATCAAAGATATGTTGCTCAGATTTCATATGACAGACTGCAATGCAGCCGTTAATCCCTATGAGCCAGGCAACAAACTGAGCTATGATGCAACTGGTCCTACATGTGACCCCACTCTTTACAGGCAGCTGGTAGGTTCTCTCATATATGTTACTATCAGCAGGCCTGATATTCAATTTGCTGTTGGCCAAGTCAGTCGCTTTATGCAGGACCCTCGAAAAATTCATTGGTTGGCAGCCAAAAGAATTTTAGCTTACCTCAAAGGCACTATGAATGAGGGCATTACTTATAAAAATCAGCAAAACAGTGAATTAGTTTTTTATACAGATGCAGATCATGCTGGAACAGACTATGACTATAGGAGATCCACAACTGGTTTCGTTTCAATGCTAGGAAACAGTGCTATCACATGGTCATCCAAAACGCAATCTACTGTTAGTCTGCATACAACCGAGGCAGAATTTAAAGCATTGACCACAGGCACTCAAGAAATGATGTGGCTTCTCCATCTATTCCAGGATCTTCAAGTTTCAATTAAGTCAGCCAAACTGTGTGTGGACAATTCTGGAGCTATTGATCTCATAAAGAACTTACAATATCATCCACCAACTAAGCATTTGGATGTTCAAGTATGCTTTGTAAGGGAACAGCTTCAAGAATCCAATTTGCAACTTGAATATTGGCTGATGGGATGACAAAACCTCTCGCAGGCTCCAAATTTCAGCAGATGAAACTGCGCTTGGGCATTCAGCCATTACAGTCTACTGCATGATCATTTCCTTTTCTTTCTGTTAATAATGCTTTCACAGATAGAGTAAAGTCTCAGAAGGGGTATTAGAGACATGACACTTTACTCTATATGACGTGTCCTAATATGACCTAATACATGTGACCTAAACCTAAACCTAATGTGACTATATAGGTCACACGTTCTCCTTTTCATAATTATCACTTTGAGACTTCAATACATGTGCCGTTTACGTGCGTCTCTCATTTGTTCCTTTTTAGGGTTTACATTCAAATACCTGTTGGTATTGTGCTTGTTTGCACGGCGTTGAAGAGCACCAAATTGCACAATTTTGAATGGCTTGTAGGGTACTGTATGAAGATACTGGGAAGCCCCATTTATGGTTACATATCAAGAACATCTCTGAAAGGAAGGTGGAGATGGAAAAGGACTTGTATCTACTATATGGTGTTGGGGATATAAAGCATATGGTAATTCTTGACAATAGGAGCCTTTTGGGAATAGCTCTGCACTTTGTAAATTATCATGGTGATAGGCAGTTGAGTGCTAGCCGTGTCTACACCATCACTAGAATGCTAAGAACTGGCAAGTTTGTGCTTTCAATTAGCTAGATTCTGGCATCCAATATCGCTTTGATATCAAAGCACGAAGTGAAGGCAGCCCGGCACCCGACTTTGCATCCTAAAGTGGCCATGTCGAACGATGTAAGGTCGTGTTGTATGGCATCCCAGCTGAGATGCAAACGGTTAGACGACGAAAAAGACTAGAAAGAGGTATTGGGATGAGGTCGCTGCTCCTAGAGACATGGATGAGAACTTTGTGGAGGGAAAGGATGGGGAATTCAGGCCCGAGGCCATGCAGGAGGAGCCAAACACCGATTTCATAGGACCGGACAATGTAGACTATACCATGCCGTGAGATGAGATGGTGTTGCCGGGTGTTGGGGCTGTTGGGGTGTTTATTGTACGTATGTTTCTTATTTAATTGTGTTCTTGATTGCTATGTTTGCGGTTTGTAGATGCTTCAAATTGTAGGAATTGTAGATGCTTGGAATGGAGATGGAGAATGGTGGTGATGGTAGGTTGGACATGGAAAATGGTGGTCACGCTAGCGAAGATGCCCGGGTGGAAGTAATGGGTGTGAGGCGCATAACAACGGCGTCATCAATTGAGCTAGCGGATGAGCCTTTTGTGTCCCCCCTCAAGACAAACAACGCCGCACCGGTCCCGGCGTGCATGATGTTATTCACAATGCCATGCCTTCACTTGTAGTGTTTTTTCAATGGGGAAATGGTGCAAGTTGCTCTTGAAGTTGTTTCCAACATTGTGAACATAAACACCCTTGTCAATCTGGGGCAACTTCGGTCCCGGCCAACTTGGGAGGCTCTTTGCAAAGATTGGAGGAGACAAGTAGGGTACACATGGAGTGGGAGGAGGTGGAGGTGAGTAGTAGTGAGCGGGGCACATGCGACACACATGAATCTTGCCGTATGCGTCTGCTAAAGGAGTTGATTATGATAGACCATTTGGCTTAGGGGCATAATGTTTTAAATGAATATGAATTAGGTATGGTTCTTTCCGTATTTTTCTTGTTTGCTTTGTTTTCTCATTTTTAATTCACTTTCATTAAATGATGCATTGAGAGAACCAAAGATGGCAAAATGAAATGAAATGAAAAAAAAAAAAAGTTGTTGAAAATGCTGTTTAGATTGAGGCGGGGAAAAAAAAAGTCCGATTGTGTATTTGGTATTGAGGCAATAGGGATAAAGCTTGGATGCTTTCTTCAGATTGAGGCAATGGAGAAAAACGCGGTTGTTTTGTTGGTATTGAAGCAATGTAAAAAAGTCTAAGAAATGAAAAAAAAAACGAGAAAAACTTGCATGTTTTCTTCATATGCATGAGCGTTTGCTTGCATGGGAACTAGTCCCCTCCTTTAAGGGCGCACAAGCCACCGGAGTTGCTTTATGCACAAGGGGTTCGATACCCTAGCTTGTAATTTCTGTTTTTGCAATCCAAACCATGCCATGCTCATTGCGGTACTTCATCTTGATGCATTTCAAGAAAAAGCACCGCAATGTAAACTTTATATGAACCAAGATCTTGTCATGATACATCGGAAGCGCAAGGCCAATTCCATTTTGTGGTTAAGAAGCAAGCAGCCTCTAATTTAAGTACTTCTATAGTTCACTTGAGCTTTAGCCTTTTCTTTCGTAAGCGCGTGTGGGCAAGCAAATAATTTAAGTCTGCTATAGTTAACTTGTGCTTTAGCCTTTTCTTTCTTAAAATCATGCTTATAGGTAAAATCAGGAGGGTGCATATTTGAGTGCACAAAGACGCTGTGGTTGTGGTTTTGTTGTTGTTTTGAGAATCTTGCTTGAATCTATTTCACGCTTTCTAGTAGATTAGATGATGTCTTGGCAATGAAATTAGAAGGGGATTGTTTAATTTAAAAAGCTCATGTGAACGATGGCATGCCCTTGTATCTTATAAGGGAAAAACTCCAAAATACCCTTATGTATTACTAGAAAAAGTGCCCAACGTTGCTGGGCTTTTCATGGGCATAAGTTCAAAATTAAATAGAATATAAATTATATTTTACAAAGGCTATGTTTTGACGGTGCCGGGTCAGGTACATATGCTATTCATATAAAACTATGTACTATGTTCACATTTAAACTAATTTTGCATGTACAAATGTGTGCATTTGATGCATGGCATTACGTGTTTTTACTTAGGTTAGTTAACTTCTTTGTCTATGTAAAATAAGATTTGGTCAAATTCACGACAGATTTAGCATAACTAATATATGAAAAAAGACGCATGACAATGCCCCCCTTAGTAATATAGTTCAATGCATGTCCTTTTGTATACCCCTGACTTTCGTGCAAAATGCCCAGCGTATCAATTTGTTTGTATATTATTATCTTTGTTGAAGGAAAACTCTCCTTTTTTGGGGAGACTATGTGAATGTTTATATGAGAATTTTTTTGGGGGAAAACTCACCTTTGTGTGAATGTGGGTGGCATGATTTGGACTATAAGCCAATTACATCTAATGCGTTTTTTTTTTGGAAATGATGTTCAAGAAGCGAGATAAAGCACTATAGGGATTACTTGAAGGCCATGCAATATATCTTGTGCATCTGTATATGTAATTAGAACAATGGCATATAATCTCATTTCTATTTAAGCTAGACTTCTATATTTTCACAATAACTTTTTATGTACTCATTTGCATTTCTGCAGAGAACATATCCACATGAGAGAGTTCCAACAAAACATAGACATTCTCTCAGATACCTTATGGGCATTATTAATACAGCCATATTTGGTATACATACCAGCAAGCGTCTTTGCAATAAACACGTGGCACTCTTGATTAACATTATCAGGCAACATAGATATATCTGCCAAATTCAAGAATCTTACTTTTGAACACACGGTCAGTGTGCTTATTATATGACCATATCTGATTGTTGTTTCATGATTTAAAATGGAGGACACGCCATTGTCCGCGATAATCGAGAGTCCAAAACCAAAGGATCCATGAGATCATCACTTGCCATTCTTCAAATGCACAGACACTAAGGACACTTACATATGTCACCTTGTTTGGTATCACACAAATCTGCAACATTTGCATAAAGAGCACGAAATCGAAAGTGCTAATCCCATCAACCGAAAGGTCTAATTGATCATGTCACCGTTGCATTGCTTCAAATCTTCTTCAAAACATATGGAAGGCAATATCAGAGAATAAAAGTAGAAATGGTGGTTGTTGATACGGTAGGCATGGACTCACTTTCCTTTTGAAAGATCATTTGCTTCTCTACATATAAATCAGATATGCTACCCAAGAAGCTCAAGTCTGCCATTATTTCATTGGCCTTAATTAGATCATGGTATTTTTTAAGTGCCCTATATTTTTTAATAGCCAAAAACAACTGGCTACTACCCATATATGATAAATAACTTGGCATAGTTTGTCCTGTAGATATTTTTCACCTATTTAACATTACCATAGTTAGATTGCATCTAAACCTACTTGACATAAATGATCTATTCAACCAATTTAACATAGTTATCGAACTGCAATTCATTATGTTAATATAGCAATTGAATTCACCTACTTAACATCAAAATCGATTTAACATAGATAGATAGATAGATAGATAGATAGATAGATAGATAGATAGATAGATAGATAGATAGATAGATAGATAGATAGATAGATAGATAGATAGATAGATAGTAAAGCTATTCAACCAATTTAACCTATTTAATCAAAGCGTAATTTGTTGAGTTACTATACAATTGAATTGTTTAGTCATGTGGCAAACCCTTAGGTTTTTGAACCATTGTTCGGAATATACATAGATGCATTACAAGACTTCATAGCAGAACAACAAGGGGACATGGACGCTCCTACACTAGGGGAAACCAAGGTATCCATCATGTTATATGCTGATGACCTGAGCATGATGGCCACAAAAAACAAGGGAATGCACAGGTTACTGAGGCTACTAGAGATCTTCTGCGGAAGGACAGGGTTAACAGTAAACCTTGCAAAGACCAAAATAGTCATCTTCGTAACAGAATGCATTACCAGCCGCCCAAAACTTGGGAGCAGAACTAGAAGAATCAACAGAGTACAGGTATCTGGGGTATGACACACACGGCACAGGGAAATGGGCTAAAGGGGCAGATACGAGATTCCAATCAGCCATTGGGAGTTACTTTAATATGAAAAATTTCTGTAATAAAAGCAGAATAATAGACTGGGAGATCAAATGCTACCAAGTTCGAAGGCAAAATGGGTCGTGGACGACGCCAGCTTATATAAATGGAAGCTTGGGGACCAGTGGTTAATGACAAGAAATGTGAAAAGCGAAGAAGGATCCTCGACAAAGGGCATAAACAGGAATTTAAGTTGAGAACAAATACACCACTAACAGCCATAGTATACGAGACATGGCAGAAACCAATGGAGGTGAGGGCATGGGAGAAGACTATCAGATATCTCATAAGAGACAATGCAGGTGGGAAACCAAATAAATTATCGAGTATCACAATCAGCGAATCAGCAAAAACACACATCATCGCGAGCAGCGGATGGTTTAAGGACGTGGCAGTGTGGACCAGAGAAATGGGGATGAACCTGAGCGACCTGGTAAACGAAGGTAAATGGAATGAGGACTGGGCAGACAGGCTACGCGAGCATGGCTGCAAAAACACACAGGACCCAAGACACTTTGGCTTATGACAGTCTTCAATCCAGAACAACAGATAGGACAACAAATGTACCAAGATAATCGACTAGGGAAGACAAGGAGAGATATCGTAGCGAGATTTAGGATGGAGAGCCATGATCTAAGAATTGAAAAGGACAGATGGAGAAGAGTAGAGAAAGACGACCGGATATGCAAAATTTGTGACAGTGGGAAAGTGGAGGATGAGAATCACATGCTCAATGAGTGCCCAATATATGGAGACATCAGAAACAAATACAGAAACATAAGATGGGGCCAGCCCGTACACGCCATGATGATAAGGACAGAAACAATGAGAGATTTGGCAGACGCAATACGGGAGATGATGACCAGACACCGGGAAGTACACAAAGAAAAAGGGCTTGTGATATGAGCCGCCCGAGAGGCGAGTCGTAGCTGCCCAAGAAATGCTCAGCTTAAAGCTGATTGATAACGATGCATCACTGCACGGCCATGATGCCGACTCAAAGCGGGATGCCGGTATTAATAGAAAAAAGGAAGCCTTCAGAAAAGGCTACAATAAACCAGCATGATGTGTTAGTAGCACCCATTAGGGAGCTCGCCCATGGTACATAAGTCCAGAGGCCTCAGGGCACAAGGGACAATAATGTATATTCTATTCTATTCTATTCTATTCTATATCCATTATAGAAAAATCCTTAACACTAGAGTTTGTCCCTTGATGGACCATAAATGGTTCATTTGTGCAGTTTTCGAGGCAGGGGTTTTTTAATCCTAGTAGTAATGATTGTACTAGCCCATTGATGACCTATTGGTCTCCGTGGACGTTAAAAAATCTATTCTATTCTATTCTATTCTATTTAAAATTCATATAAAATCAATGGTATAAAATTCAGTTAAACCCTTTCTACACGTTATTACATGGCAATCATGTACCAAATCCAGTCCTATCCTTATGCCGTCGACAATCCCATCCATGCCTTGCAGCCTTTCAATTTTTTGGAAAGCCGTTTTTTTTTTTCATTTTTTTTCTTTTTTAGCACACCAGCCCTACCGGGCCTACAGCCTTTTCTCAAATTCTAGCCTATCCACGTGTAATTTCCATGTCATCAAAATCTGATGTGCCTTATTTTGGACCGTCAGATCTTTTCTTTCACAAATCTAAGGCGAGGGAAATTAGAAAAAGACCCCCTAAAATAGCAACAGAGATGGGAGGAGGCGCGATTTTCCCCGAGCTCACTTCCCCGGATCCTTAGTTTTCTCTTCGTTTTCTTTAAACTACGATTTTTCGAGTATCTCCGTTTCTCTGTTTGTCCGTCGCTTGCTACATTTTCCCGAGTTCTATTTCTTCTAAGGCATACAATTCATGCTCTTTCTAGGGTTGTTGTTGGCAAAATAACACCTCCTCGATAATCGGCATCCACTTTGGGTTCCGCAGTTTAACAAAGAAAAGGTTTGATTCTTAGGGTCGGCCCGGAAAGAGCATATCGCTTTTTTTTTCGGTTTTTGGGGTCGCATCCAGCCAGAGAGTAGTTTGTAGCCTTTTGTGAAGGACGAACCGAGTTTCGTTGGTGCAAGACAAGCCATTTCTTATCCCAAACACGCCATCGTGTCGAACTAGGTTTTCACCGGTGATTTAAAGAGATTTTGTTCCTCCGGTTTTGCGGCTTTGCGGTAAGTAAGCAGACCGCTACCCCAAAAGGAATCGGCTTTAGGAGAGTTTGTTTTGGCGGTACGTAAGAAAGGTTTTGATCGGATCCTTCTCGAAGCGATCTTGTTGATGGCTGACCGGTGCCAAGAAATCGCCAATCCAGGATCAACAATTATCTCCATGTTTTCCAATACCAGGTTATGTGGACATTATTTTTTTCAAAAGAGTTGTATGTGCATGCCAACATGGGACATTTAAGGAAGCTTTGCGCTCTTTATAGAAATGGATCGGAAGAATGTAGTTTTAAGAAGATCACGATGTTGCACATGATTTCATGCTCCATATGAAGTGCCTCGATCCTAATTCAAAAATAAAACTCGTGAGGACTCAAGGGTGAGGTTGCGTTCGACAGAAGGAATAATGAGTCTCTTGCTTCAGCTTCATGTCTGTTTTTCTGTGCTGTGCATTATATGTTGTTTGAAAACTCTTTATGCTGTGTATTTACTATTGGTTTGATAAAATTGGAAGGAATTTAAACGTTGTAGTATTGGCTGTGTGAACTAGTTTTTAAATTCTAGTAGGACTAGTTGTACCTTTGTTAGGATCTGAAAGTTCTAGTGAAATTGGTAATCCTTGTGCTACTTGCTATTGGTTTGATGGAATTGCAAGCAATTTAAATGTTGTAGTATAAAATTTTGTATGAATTAGTTTCTAATTTTTAATAGGACTACTTATTGATTATGTAATGAAATCGACATGGTGGCGGATGGCAGCCTCGGATGCACAAATATAAAAAGAAGGTCTCGAACACTTTGTCGCCAAAGAAAGGAAATAGCGCATCATGTTGCATATTAGCTGAGGAATACAAGCTGGTTACAAACTTCAAAGTAAGGGCTGCACAGACTTCAAAGTTCGGACCCATCTTTCTTGCTTTCAGACCCATCTTTGCAGCTGGAGTTTCAGAATTGACACTTCTCGTCATCTTCCTTCAAAGGTTCTTTGCCTCGACCATTTTCTTAGCAAACGTCACTCTTCATCCGAATCAAGCCCATGGGTAAGATAAGAAAAAGGTTAGGCAAAATTGATTTGCCGGATGGCTTTTAATTTGCATTAGTCTCATATATGTGCGGACTTATAACTTGCGACCAACCCGATAACTTGCTACCATCTAACCTGAATTACAAGACTATGTGAAGGAAATTCACAATTTACAATGTAATATGAAGAAGTCGCCTTACGGAGTTAAGTGAAAACAAGAAACACAAGGTGCGGTTTCCTTTCAATTGCATATAACTTGGGATTATAATGCGAGGTTGAGTTCTCAAATCCATTTGCTTGTTAAATCGGTGCGGCAGTTCAAGTGTGTAGCTTCTTTAAAGCCTCCCTGTAGTGTGGCCTCCTCCGGGTTGGCATTTGCTTGTCATGACTTTTTAAATTTGATTTATTATCAGTTGTACGCCAGAGATCGTCTAGGCATATGAATACTTTGACAGTACAACTCATGCTCCTCCACTGTAGTTGTTATTTTTTGCAAGCATCTATCATTGGATAGAGATCTCCAAATTTTTGCAATCTTTGTGAGTTTTTAACCCCTTCTAGTTTTTCCTTCTCAAATTGTATAGGACGTTTTTGCCTTCTTGTAATTATAGATTTCTTCATCGAAGCATGATTTAATATTAGTGACAGAACTCGCCATAACTTCATTACGGTAATTCATGCAAACAACTTACCAAGATTTATGGTTTGAAATGATCCTCCCTAGAGCAAATCTTCAACGCTATGATGGATTCAAAGCAATAATTCGTGAACCAATCCTTTTCTAGGCCCACAGGACCAACAACAACACCGCTCGAGAGCATTACAACATTGCGTAAAATGAATAAAATAATGCAAAAGTGGACCTGCATGCCGAGCACTCTTATGCCAAGAAAGGAACAAAAAGTTCTCAGGCATGGCATTTCCTGTCAACATGTTCTTATTTTTTTCTCGCATGGGACATAACACCTTAGCTTTAAGGAGAAGGCTGTGCAAATGTCTTATTCAGTTCATGCTAATATATTACTTTCCATTCTTTCATATTTTAGCATATGAAATCCTACAAACTATCTACAATCCTTGCCTTTGTCAGTTTGATAAGCTAGTTATGCATGTGTCTATGGAATGCATCGTGTTTTCGTTGTTTAGCATAAGATGATTTTGGACTACCATCTGACACATTGAAGATAATAAAAGTTTGTTTGCCTCAGAGATCTCAGCAATAACAAACTCGAAGGTTCTCTTCCAACTATCCTTAAAAACCTCTCATTTATTGGAAGACTGTATGGTTCAGAGATTCCTTTTCCATGTGCAAAGATCTTTATTGTGTCTGACATGCAAATTTATACAGATATCTCCATTGTAACATGCTTAACGGACCTGAACAATGCTTAACGGACCTGAACTTGGAAATATGACAAGGCTCTGTTATTTGTAAGCTCAATTTTCCAAAGTTGTAAGATACCAGTAGATGGTTGGTTACTAACTGGTTTTCTATCTTGGACAGGCAGTTGAATAACAATCACTTGACTAGGCAGATTCCTCCTGAGATTGGATTTGTATTTTATCTTCAGGGCATGTAAACATGTTATAGAACTACCTTTTTCACTTTATGTGGTAATCATTCTTATTGTCTTGGCATTGATATTTATTTTGAAACTATGCTAATTCAACAAAACTCTGAAACGTTGTGGTGATGAAGTAGTGCTGGTGTTGATAACCAAATAAACCCTGGGCATCGTGTCCAGGATTGGCGGCTCTTAATTGTGACTAACTTATTTCAAAACAAACTACCAAATGCTCAATAGATGTGAGGTTAAGAACATCTACTATTTGTATGTATATCATGGCATAGCCAGCATGTGCCTTGCTTTTTGTGCACATGCCATCTAGGGCATTGCTTTTGCTTTAAGCGAGGGGTTTGCACATTTTTTTGACCAAGTTGCTTGATAAGTTGATCTTGCAATTACCAATTCATCTCTACTTTTAAAAAATTGCATTTCCCCTTCCCATTATTGAAACTAGGTATATGCCTTTAAATGCGATATAATGGCAAGTTGGCTAAGTCCAACAGTTGAAATTCTCTAGACTAGCTTAATTTAGACCTGTAGCCAGAGTACGTATCAGCAAAATTTGAGGTGGCACAAGATAAGACCGTTATATTCTCTATTTTATGATCCCTAGACTTTTTTTTTTTTTTTTTTTTTTTTGCCTAACAACTTTAACCTTCTAAATGGCTTTGACTTTGACTTTAAATAAAGGATAAAAGATTAGCCAACAATCGCAGTCTAGTGATATCAAGCCTCAATAAAATCTTAAAAAAGTCTTACCTTGCTAAAGCCTTCTGGTGTGCCTTTTGCTAGTTTTTTTTTTTCCCCCTTTTGGAGACCAACAACAAATCATACAAGAAAACCATAGATAGAATAAAAATACTAAGACTCCAAAATCTCCAAAATAGCCTAAGGTTAATAATATTTGAACCAATAAATTTCCCCTTTTCCAACAAAGGAGCAAGATAATCTTCACGAATAGTAAAGATGACAAGTGGATGAATTACTTAAGAAACAGTTAGGTTAAGCTAAAGGACAATATATGCACAATAAAGTAATCTGACTTGTCTCATAAGATTAACCAACCTCTGGCCAACTTGCCACTAGGGCTAAATCTCATGGACAAAAAAACAATTCTCATGAGAACTCTCATCATGCATCCAAACCGCCGGTTCAACAGAAAAAGAGAAGGAAACTACTGAGACGAAGAAGAAATGCCGATTTGAGAAGCTAAAGAAAACTCCTACTATAAAAACCTAAACCAGATATCCAAAACTGCATGCAAAACATGCATGCATGCATGTTCTTCCTCATGAGAATCGCGATCCAACGGTGTGGGTCGATTAGCATTATAGTATGATTGAATGGCTAACCAAACATTAACTGACCAACACAACATGTGAGAGTTTCCAATGCAGCACCCATACACCCATGGCCATACAAAGATTTAAACCCAACAATCCAAAATTATTTGTCTCAAGTATTGTCCCGAAAATCGATACAAAATACAAAATGGGAATGTACCAATATAGAAAGCCGCAATGCGGATTTGTAGTATGTTAATCTATGCAATCAACTAATCCTATGAGTGGAACATGGTCTATTAGCAAATATGATAGCACCATTGAAGAGTGAAAGATGCCCCCTATCTCTAGCATACAACTTAAGATAAGATAAGAAACATACTATTTGTGTTAGATTCTCCCACATCTTGACATCCACAACTTGCATCCAACAATCTAGTCATCAACTGACCAATGTCCCCAAATTTAGAATTGAAGTGAAATGAATTAACTTATATTGTCCATGGGGATCAAAAGGTTTATGAGACCCAATAGAAGAAAGAGCACCATAAGCCCAGTACTATCTAGAGTTATAACACCCTCGCCCTGAAGGATTTTCAAGGGAAAATTTGTAGTAGTAAAAGTTCATTGATAAACTGTACATTTGTACTTGTCAATTTGGTGATGCAGGATATATTTGATCTCGCCTGTCAAGAACCTGCAAAATATAGAATGATAATGCCAATGCTCTTGGCATCTGCAAGAGCATGTGTAATGGCAGATTAGGTATAACCAAGCCAATATATTGTGCTCGAATACTCATACAATAGTAATGATGTTCAAATAGAAGCATAACAATGAAATAGTGACATTCTCATTTCCAAATAGATTTTGGCTTCAGTATACAAAGATCTTACTAAAGTTCATGCATGTAAAAAAAAAAAAAAAAAAAAAACTGGAATCATTGTTATCCAATTTTTCAAAATCTCTCAAGTAACCAATTAACCATCAATATATTTTGCTTCCTAACTGATTAAAGTCAGGGCTATTTTCTATTTCCTGTTCAAGTTAATTAATCCCTAAAGAGCTCACATTCTTATCATAATCAAACCAATTCCTTTTGTCTCAGTGATCCAAATTAGTTGGTTTAATTGCAATAGTCACAATTCCAGTGAAAGAATCTGAAGAAAATAACCTCAACTTTGCAGAATGCATTAGAATTCATGACAAGCTTAGTAAGTCCAACTCCTTTAGGCACTTCTATAAAGGTAATATGTAGACTATTGGTGTTGCATATAGTGTGCGACAATAAGTAATATTTAGCAGAAGGTGAGATCGGGCTATTTGGCAGAAGGTGTCTTCAATTCTTCCTCCAGTAGCACAAGTGGATGACCCCCAGCCTTGGGTAGTTCATGAGCGTGTCAAAGCAGATAAGTTGGTGAATTCCATGTACAAGGTCTTGCTTCCTGCAGACGTCTTGCCTCCTTCATCCAAGTGGCCTTTGGTCATTCCTAGGGATCGATAGAAATGGGTATGGGATAAACTACTCCATCCCAAGGCATCTGTTTTATGGTGGCAAGTCATTCATCGTTGTCTGCGGGTTAATATTCTGGTGCACAAATTTCGTCCAGAGGTATCTACACTTTGTCCCTTGTGTGCACAGAGGGACGAGACAATTGAGCATTGCTTCTTTCTGTGTAGACATGTCAGACATACTTGGTTGTGGCTTCAAGGCCTCTTTCGTTTCAATTTGAATACCCAACAGGTGTTATTATACAGTCTATCCAAGTAGTTGGGATAATTTGGCAAAAAGGGCATTTCATTTGGCTTCTGCATGGATCATTTGGTCCATTTGGAAAAGAAGGAATCTTCTCATATTCAAAGGTCTTGCTTGTTCAGATGCACAGATCCTTCTTAATGCCCAACAACGAATTGTCAAAGCATTCAGGTGCTCATCAATTGCTAATGAGGTGAAGAGCCGTATTTGGGAGCACTATCTTCAGATTCATACTTACTTATAAGTTTTTGCTTGCTCTTCATATTGTTTAGATGTTGTATTTGAGTGAGGTGGTTTTGCTCTGGTGGACATTCTCTCCACTGAGTGTTTAGTCCCCATTATACTTTGTGACTTTCTCTGGATAATAAAGGCTCAAGTTCTTCAAAAAAAAAAAAAAAAAAAAAAAAGTAATATCTAGCACATGCCCCATTTTATGAAGTTGTTGTTTGGGAACCACAACTATGATAATTGTCTAGGTAACATTGACAAAGAAATGTTCCAAAAAACTAGTCATATCTTCTAGTTCTTGACACATTAAAATGTTAGAAATAAGCGTAATTGACGAGTTTAATAAAACTTTATCAATTTTACTAAAACTAGTGAAAAGATTCTTCACATGCATAAATGTGTGGGTTTTTAGGTGTGACTTATATATCAAAGTTGACTTTGACTTTTCAAGTTGGCCTTTCCCTTCAAGGTCACTTTGACTTGCAGTGCAGCCATTAACATTTCGCGTTGACTTCCAATACACCTTAACTAGTGAAGGAGCCTGAACCTAAGGGAGTCTAAAGGAATATTGAGAGAATATAAAGAAGCTCAAATAATCTAAGGGAATCTTCCTAGAGGTTTGGATAATCTAAGGGAAAGTTTGTAAAATCTCGAGAAATTCAAAAATTTGGAGGAATCTCAAGGAGTCTAAAAAAGTTTGAGTAATATAAAAGAATTGCAAAGGTCGATTTAAGGGCATATACAACATCTTTTCTTCTCATTACCCCATGGGAATGTCGTAAGACTACACAAGACTTGTGCATCTTCGTGCCACTAAGTTGGACATCAACTTCAATATGCCAGTCCTACTTTTGTATCGAATACTCATGGAATGGGCTGCCAATCAGCCATAAAGCCACCCTTTTCCATGTCATATAAAGGCAATGTCTCGACCAGCTAGATAGCACATACCACACTATCAGCAGAAGAGCAGATAGTAGAGACACCACTATTCAATTGGAGAAATTGACAAGAGCTTCTAACAGAGGGGGCATGATGAGTCATACTTAATCTAGTTCTTATAGGTTTGTCATACTTAATCTAATTCTTATAGGTTTGTCATAGTTAATCTTGTTCTTATAGGTACTTCTAGTCCAAATCTTTTTGCGCTCTATATAAAGTTTAATGTAGGTTACTATCTTATCCAAAAGTTCATAACTATGTACTATGTAAATTGGAACATAAAATTGCTTGCCAAAATGCAAGCCATTTACAAGTTCATAGAAAGAAGGCTCGTTGAGTCATTGCTAGTTTTGACCATAACCGTGATGTGATATGAGTAAGCAGGCATGGACTAAGACAAATGTGCTATAAATAAAACCAACCTGTCACACATTTTCTAGTGGTCATATCATATTACACAAATATTGTGATGTCATATCACATGACATGAGGATTATTGACGTTTTAGATCTCTAGGAATGCAATGTTTTTGGTGTTAATGGGACTGTCATAAGCCTGGGATAATTTGAATGCTTTTTTGCATACTGAACGTCATATTATTTTATGTAGTCAAATTTTGTACACTCTTTTGACTTTGACTATAACTAAACCCATCTAAATAGGATATTCAATATCCATTTCTGTTTAGAATAAAAGCCATCTGTAAGAATTCCATCGATCCGAGACATCGGATCGCCATTCTAGAATGGGACGAGCATGCAGGTTTTGCATGCATGCGGGCGGCGCATGCCCGTTCTGGTTGGGAGTTCACTATTTTAGGCGTGTTTCTGCATCGACGTCTCATCGACGCTTCCTCTTCTCTCAGCAGTACCTATTTCTCTTTGAACCCACCCTCCCCCCCTTCTTTGTTTTTGTATTTTTATCGCGTGGCACGCGCGTAATCAGCCCCTCCACTCTGGGAGGTTTGTTTTGTCTTGTTGTTTTTGTTGGTGATGTGCAGGTACAGGTTAGCGAGCGGCATCTGTTTTCGGCTTCTCCATTCGTGGGTTTTGGGAGCGATTTTTATGCCTTACGTTTGTCTAAGCCCCTTGCCGAAGGCTTATCACTAGGGTTTTTCCTCGAAAACCCGAAAGGGCGGGGTTTTTAAATCCCGGTGATAAGCTTTCGGCAGGTACACTAGCCCAATCTCTATTAGCATTGTATTTTGTTGGGGTCCAAATGATATAATTGGATTTTCCCTTTATTTTTTTGTGGGTAGTTCGCATGTGTGCGACTACCCATTATCCACCATTGTAGAAAATCTGCTGAGATGAATAAGAAGCAAGTCGGGCGGTTTGTTGGTTTCATGCGAGTCCCATTCTAGAATAGAATATTAATTGCACACTTGTTACTCAAACATTATCAATGCTTGCATATTATGCCAAATGTCAATATCAGCTGTGTCATCAAATTGCTTTAGAACATACTTCAAGAATCATTCTTTGCTTCACTATGTTTCACATTTTCTACTAGAAATCACTAATGCCTTGAAGTGCACTTGCAATGTTTAACTGGTCGCCTAGCTATAAGATTTGTTCAAATGTCATTTATGTGGGGCCCAGTGCCTTCCCATTCATAGCTTTGGCCCACACATTTCAAAAGTTTATGTCCAATGAAAGACTGCCTAGTAGATGTAAATGTAATCGACTAAAGTTTTGGTGGTATGTTCTCGGGGAGAGAAAGAATGGTATCATATACATTGAATCTTATGATCTAAGCTCCATGTGATTCCCAATTTTAGTGGTTTTTTTGTAGATATCCTAAACTCTAATGTATCGATACACAAAATGTAGGGTTGATTGTGAAATTTTGCATTAGGGTGCACAGAAGCGTCTCATTAGGATATAGATTTAAGAAGCCAACCATACAACATCCTTTGAACTAATATGTATGTCCAACAATCAGGTGCCATGAATTCTTGTGCATTGTAGACTTTGAAGTGCTTTAAGGACAATAATTGGAAGAGTCACGCATTTGTAATGCATGCGAGTCCAAAACAAGATACAAGGTCGCATGGTTGATGATGACAAACCATAAACTGCACTTAGAACCTGTCATCATGATTTTGCTAGCCTCTAGTTCTTTGATTCAAATATTCTTACAATTGATTTCTTGGCAAGATATCTCTAGAGATCGCCCTAAATCTTCCTTCTTCTTTCATATAAAGATAAGCATTGATTTGAGCAAGGATTACCCCCAAATGGGTTGGGTTCCCTTAAGAATGTTGTTAAGGATATTTGTGTCCTCCTTTGGGCACGCACACAGTACAAATATTGTGATTGTACTTATAATGCTTGTTTCATAACAAGTGCACGCCCTTGAATGAAGGATATCTTTATCACATATACATGTACAATAATGGATAGAAGGAGAAATATGTCATCAATAAATTTTAATGCGCTTATCGTGGTACCGAGGACAGTATATAAGTGTTCAAATAAAGTCTAGTGTCATGCCGGTTAGAATTGGAAAATTTGAATTGTAAAGAATTCTAGCTCATATCAATTGTTGAATGGAAAGTTGTGATTGCAAGAAAATCTAGCACATATACTAATTGTTAAGTCTACTGGCTATTTCTAGCAAATGTTGTGTCGAACAAAGACTGCATGCAATCCTTGTTTACAAATGTGGGCAAAAACCCAAAGGAAAGCATGGGAGAGGGGAGAAGATAAGGTCATTTTTTGGGATGAACTATTGAAACTCAAAATTGGAAATATTGAGATAGTTAAAAGGATATGACACTTTTTCTATTAAAGGTGAGGTGTCAGCTACACTCCTTTGTTCTATTTTTGACATATAATAATTCCAACACACAGTTGAGGACGACGTTCGCGCGAACCGCAAATCTCAAGGGGAGGGATAGAGGGACGCGTGATCGACCAATAGTGGATGATTAAATGCTTGGGCAGCGGCGCCCATGTCGAGGGATGCCTGAAAGGGAGTGCGTTAGGTGAGCGTGTACCCGGGAGCCTCTCCGACGCCGCCACGTGTCAGGCCTCTGTACGGCCGAGATGCTCGCCAGGATCCGCCTGTGTGTCGGTCGCTGCTTCATTGTACGGTTCTGATTTGACAAGGTCAGTTGGTTTGAATGCGTCCAAGATCGATTATTCATCTCGTCATTGCTTACTACAGCTTCGTGCGGCCACTGATTCATCATCATGCCCTAATTCTAATAATCCGTGTGTTTGTGTTTTCCGAATGAAACGAACTTGCTTGTATGTACGCTTTTGATCCGTTAATCTTACCCCGTGGGCGTAATCAATGGACATGTTTTTTTTTTGTTCATATGTCAATCCGATCTGTCAATGCTATCAATAGGAACAAAATATTTTTACCCCGGTTATTGTGATTCCATCGCAAAAAATTCCATCCCGCGGAATCACCAGGCCGGAGACCCCGTTATCCGTACCAGAGCCCCCGTTATCCGTACCTGACAGGGTCGCTTTCAGGTCATTTATACCTTCCGGCGAATCACAACTTTGCTATTCCGCGGATGGAATCACCAATTCACGATTCTTGAGATGGAATCACCGCTCATGTATTCGCCGGGGCGGAATCTGGCAACCGTATTATTTATTCCGCGAGCGGGAATCACAACCTCGCTATTCCGCCCGGATGGAATCCGCGAATGTCCGATTTTGTGAGATGGAATCACCACTTACGTATCCTGCCACACAGAATCACAACATTGCTATTCCGCCAGATGGAATCACAACCATGCGATTCGGTCCGGTGGAATCACAAATGTAAGATTCTTCGAGATGGAATCACCACGAATGCATTCTGCCCGACGGTATCACAACCGCGCTATTCTGTGGGACGGAATCACAGTTTAGTGATTCCGTCAAATTGAATCACTCCCGCGTGATTCCGCCAGATGGAATCACGCCTCCGTGATTCCGCCAGATGGAATCAATTTCTGCAGATGAGCGGCAGATTCTCAAAGTATAACTTACATTTGCTTGCAAAAGCAAGCATGGTGGATTGAATTGGAAGAAAATATAAAGTTGTGTTACTCCATTTTTGGTGTGCCTGTCCATTGTTATTCTATGCACTGCCTCGAGAATTTTTACGGATGGGGATTTGAACCCCTTGCCAATATTGGCAATGCCATGGCCGCTTTGCTTTAAAGCAAGAAAAAAAGAAGGAACATGGTATTTTCAAGTAAAGAACAACATAAAACCGGGACTCCGGGAGGAAAAAAAAAATCTGTTTAACCGGATTGAACAGGAAGCAAAGATGCAGGAAGCAAAGATGCAAGATATATGTGTTCTATGCAATGCAAAATGTAACCGGAATGGAGATGATATGTAAAAATGTGGATGAAGGCAGCAAAAATGCCGGATTAACCATGGGATCTGTAAAAAAATGCAGAAGGATTAACAGGGTCTGTGAAAATGTGACAGGAAAACGAGGGTATGGCTAGGGACATTCGAGACAGCGGAAGATGCAGCAAGGGGCGGTTAAAAGACCAAAATCGAGCCTCCTGCTTCCGGCAGAATTGTTAATAGATGAAGTAGACCTCCTCGCTGGAATACTCTGTGGAACGGGAGAAGATGAGTCGGGAAGGTCACTCCATGATTTGCTGGGCTTTAATCGCTCACAACTACCGGAGATGGCAACATAACAGAGCAACATGCTGAGAGCGTAACCATGGATTTTTCCCATAGCCTTCTACCAAACCATACTACTCCTCTTTTTAAAGCGCCATAGTATTCCGATGACGCATATCCTGGTTCCTGAATTTGATCCGAGTTCTTTCTTCCAACAAACTGATATTCATCACAAAGGGCACATCTAACAGTAACGCGTCTCCTACCATTAGACCGATTCAAACAAAGCATCGAAAAGGGCAAATTTTCCTGTGGTCTGGGCTTCGATCTTGATAAGAACCCTACTGCATTTTTTAAGAGAAAAAGGATTCTAAGAAGCTTTTCAAGCCTGTAAAATCAGCAACCGAGTCTTTTTTATCAGGATAATCGAATTAATATGATAAATCAAAACCCCAACGTAACTCTTCCGATCCAAATGCAAAGCTGGCTGATAGTTCTTCTCAAAGCCGATCATTTTATGCTTCATCTCATGCCAGAATCGAAGTTTCTAGCGACCCTCTGTTTTCTGCCATAGCCTAGCCATGCTGCCGGATCTGTAAAAGAAAATAAAAAGATTAGTAAGAAAAGAAGGAAGAATATAAGGTGAAGCAGCCCCGGATCCCTTACCCTATGCCGGACGGAACCATGAAGAAGTATAACTATCAGAAGAAAACCAACAGCTGCTTAAGTCTTACTGCCGCCATACCCTAAAGCTTAAAAAATGAAGCACGAAATAGCTCTTACAAATGAAGCACCGAAATGTTTTCCGCCATAGCCACCATTCCGGATCTGTAGAAGAAAGTAAAACGATAACAAGAAAAGAAAAGAAGGAAGATCGCCCGGAGCAAGCCGCCATAGCCGGCACTGGCTGAAAAAACCTCCAAGAACGTAAAAAATTTGAATTTTTTAGTTTTATATTTTAAAATGTGATTCCGTCCCATGGAATAACACAGCGGTGATTCCGTCCGGCGGTATTTTGCGGATGTGATTCCGCCGGAAGGTATAAAACGGACGGCCAGGATGGACCCTACAAACGGATGGCTGGGATCCATCAGAAGGTACACCTGACGTTGTCAGGTACGGAAAACGGGGCCTCCAGAACGGATCCCGTTCCCGGAGGGTTTGTGATTCCGCGGGATGGAATTTTTTGCGATGGAATCACAATAACCAGGGTAAAAATATCTTCACGCCTATCAATATGTTAAATTTTGCTGCTTCTTTTTATTATTCTATCACAATAACTACTAAATAAACAAGGTGATGAAGCACGAACGTTCCCAAAGACTATCTAATGAGAGTAAGCTTGGGACATGATGCAGAGTAACCCTGAAACATGATGCAAACTATTGTTATAGTATCCCTGGGTCATTCTTTCACGCTTGAACACGAAAGAGTAAGAAGAGACAAAGGAGATAAGATCATAATGTGATTTTATGAGTGATCTTAGCAAGCACAAATTCTAGAGACTATTCTCGTGGTTCGAAATTGGGGGTTCGACCCTTAAAAATTCGGCCATTCCAAAAAATTTCCGATAGCCAAAAAATATTCCCGGCGTTTTTTCAGGCTATTTTTGGAGAAGTTTCTAAGGATTTCCGGAAAAGTACACTATAATTTCATGTACTTCCGGCAGCCTTAAATGTAAGCAGACATTTTAAATGGTTAGGGCAAATTCTAATTTCGAACCCTGCCTATTCTCCTCGACGGACAATAAGAATTCCTTTAAAAACATTATTGGACCTTCAATTAACCCCTTGAAAACAAAAACCACAACCATTAGAATAAAATAGGAAACGTTCCAACCATTACTCGTTTAGCAAGTAACCCCCATATTTATCATGTGAAAATAGCTCCACCCACACCTTGCACATGTTCTTTTCCAAAAGCGAAAATTTCCTTTCTTCTTTTTGTAATGGATATACAAACGTCACTATTAGATTGTGTCCACTTCCCAATGTGTTCCCACAAATAGCGAATGACAATACTTTCAAGGCTAGATGCATATAAACAGTGTCCTGCTAAATGCTACGTGTTGAGATGCAAAAAAAAAAAAAAAAATGCTTGTAAGGACACTAGGATAAATGAAGTAACACCTCAAAGCTTACGGAGAACATCTTAGTGATACTCTTGGTGGCAGAAAAAAGGGTTTGAACATCCATAAGAGTAATGTAAGAATTGTTTGGTCAATGTCCTTCCTCATAGTTTTCTAAAGAACATAAAAATTTCATTATCATTACCTTCTCTTGTACTTCCCTACAAAAAATACACCATAATTTTTAAAAGGAACAATTTTCTAACTATTGATAAAAAGAAAATTTCTAGATGAAACATCTATAGTTGCCACTTACTTTCTTGGATTGATGGGACTATGATTAATCTTCATGTTATTGGGATATCCTTGGAGTACCCTTGGAATAACCCATTTGGATTCTTGTAAAGAGTTCAAATAAGAGTTGCAATGTATTTTACCTTCGTATTGCCATCCAATTCACTTTCTACAGTTCTTCACCATGGCAACCATCTCAAGGGGAATAGTTTTTCAGTACAAGAGGACATTTCTCCTCTTCAAATTAATTGTGTAACCGTAAGGAGGAGCTCTGCAAGGTCGGACAACCCGCCTGCAAAAGAAATGGGCAATGTACAGGGGAGCCGTAACAATCATTCTAGATCAATGGTCTTCAAATCCTTAGACTGGCTATGTCTAAATAATTTAAGTAGCACAAAGTTGCCATTAGCATTAGCACTATTTTTTTCTCTATCTATCTATCTAAATAGCAGCTTCTTTTGAGTGTCTATATTGGGCTAGGAAAAAAGAACAAAAAGTGACACATATGAAGCTGAATTTCATTAAAGCATATGATAGTATGAGATAAATATGAAGCTTTTACTAACAATGTTAACAAGTTATTGTACTCTGCATGTGCGTCCATTTTACTCCATGATGAATCCTTTATTTTTGAAAATAAAAGATATATTAGCCAAGAATGCCACACTGACATCTCGTACAATTGATGCTGATGCAAAAACATTTTCTCAGCTATTTCTTCAAGCTTAAAAAGATGATCTATTAAGTTTTAAAATAGAAAATCGAGAAAAAAGATTCATTTTCTCACACTTTGGCTTATGATGTGGGAATTTCTTTTGTTCTTTCTCCTCGCCAAATAGATGATGGAGGCAAAATTCTATTGCATGGCAAATTCATTTATTGATGGGAACTTTTGAAGACAGAGAGCATCACGGATTTCAAATAGAGAGCATCGGGCGTCAACCATATCCCAATATTGTTGTTGAAGTTGAGCTTTTGCATGAAGTGTCAGCCTCCTTATCCAAGGTTCCGGCACTTGTGGCCCTGCTAGTCTCTTTGTTCATGTTCCCTTGGAACTTCATAAAGAACTTGTGAAAATCAAGATCCTCTTAGTCTCGCCACCGTTTTGAAGATTTGTCCATCCCTTCAAGAACAACTCCTACTACCCACAGTGTTGCTTGGAGTAGTTGCTACATCCACACCTATTGTCCATGCTATCATAGGGCAGCGTCCAGTCAATCATGTTCAAATTGATGGGGAAAATGCTATCAATCTCTCACAGACAAGTCACGACATCAACTGGGCACCAAGTAACTATATCGAGCACCTTATCACATTAAGCTTGACAATGGCCATATCACACGACCTCAAGGTGTCACTCCACCACTTAACAGTTAGCATTGGTGATCTCAAAATTCCCTTGGAATTTGGCTTATGGAAAGTAGGAGAGAATCTTGGTGATTATGAAATGCTGGTTGGACGTCCCTTCCTGAAAACTGGTCAACTTATCTCAGCTGAAAATGCTGAACCTTCCTTATCAGACAGTGATATGGATACCCTTCACAACACTTATCAGGTGCAAGCATCGGTTCCAGAGCCCGCTCGCCCTGCTCTGCTAGATATGAAGATCCTTGGACTGATATGGAAATCGACAATGATAATGCGATCGCCACTCTTGTCGATCCATACTTGGCACCCAATATCAGTCCTCCAATATCCGGTATATGTTCAAAGTTGTGTCTGTTGAACCCTCATTCATTCATCTCTCTTTTAAAGTTCATTTGTTCTATAATTGGTAGAAGTTCTTGTGCACGGAAGCTCCTTCTTGTACTTGCACAGTTGGCATGATTGGGATCAAATCATTCTGATAATAAGGAAAACATACATTTTTTGAACTTCTGTATGACAAATTTGCTTCTAGCATCCAGATATTACATTTTAATCTTAGATTTGTCCGAGTAATTTGTTTGCTTTTCCAGTTCCGGCTTGCAGCCGACTCTAGCTCTGATCCAACAACATAATTGGATCGGTATATCCATAATGGCAAAATTTATGTTTGAATCTCATGTTCTCAATAAGGAGGATATGGTAGTCTAGCACGAATGTATTTGATCCAGCATGTCACTGCCATCTGATTTGATTGAGGTTCAGACAAAGTATGTTATTATAATTTCACATAGTTGAACCTAATTTCTAGCCGCTCTTTTTTCCAGATTATTTTAAGACTCAAAGTGTCTAAGAAATTGGCTCAGAGCCTGTGTACATTAAATGACTTTTTGGAAGGCTTTATTGTTCTAAAATGTTGCACAATGAAATCTTATGGCTGAGGCCAAGCTAACTATACATGTGCTTCTTGGATATGGGATATGTGATATCAGATTATTTTTTTTAGCGCAACAGCCTAACCTCGAGTGGCACATTATCTAGAAGCCTAGCCTATCCACGTGTCAAAAAATTTGACATGGACACGCAACACGCCGCAGGATTTTGATCTAAAGAAATGGAGGGTTGAGAAAAATAAAGAAGATGCCGGTTGGAAACGTCCCGCCTATGTGATCCCAAAAACCTTCTTCGACCTTCTTCTGGTTTTATATTGAAGCTCTGGCCGAAAATGCTTTGGCGCGTGCGTTCAGTCTGTATTGAAGTTTCGTGGTGGCCATAACAGGCATTCAACAGCATGATCCAAACTGGGCTGTATTACATGATGTCCTTGTTGCTAAGACAGAGGCTTGATGCTTATTGCAGGGCCAATGGAGTTACGTCACCTTCATTGGAAATATCTTAATTAGCATATATGGGAGATGCAGCAGCATTTGAGATGCCTTATTTTGGTTAACAGAATGCCAGAGTGGGATGTGGTTTCGTGGAATCCAATGATCTCAAGATGTTTACAGTGGGCCTTGAAGAAGGCACTCAAGCTTTGCTTCAAAAACGTTTCTATTTCTCGGCTGCGAAATTTCCTGTCCTAACCAACCTGTGATTTCTTATCGTTGCCGATGATTGGACTCAGATGTGGCACCGATCTCAGCCTGATGTAGTTTTTTATATAAGGGGGTAAGAAATCCAAGGAAAATGGAAGACTTGATGCGTGACGTAATTTTTTTTCTGATTTGGCAGTGCTTGTTATGCTCATACTTGCATCAAGGAAGCATGCTTGCAGATCATGCAGTTTATGATTCCTTATGGATGCTTGGTTTGTTTCTGGGTTTTTGAAGCCTATGTCTTATCAAACTATGCAAAGAGGAATGTTTTGCATTGTAGACAAAGCATATTTGGAACATCTGAATGCCTCAAACCCAATGCTCCAATGAATTTTAAGGATTAACTGGTAAGCCCATTACTTTATGGTGCATCTTGATTTTTATGTTAGTATCTGCTTGAAGAGTGCTAGATGAAGACAGTCATTCATATTTGACAGGTGTTTGTCCATGTGAGAAGACAACAAATTAAAAGATATCTCTAGTTTTTGCACATAAGAAAGAAGTTGACCTTTAATATCTTCACAATCATATCTTAATGGAAATTGCCTACATGGTAAATTTCTGAATTTCTTCAACTGCATAACAGGCATCATTATTGTCTTCCTGTGCAGCCACGTTGTCCATTCCTTGTGTTGTTCAATTTATCAATGTACTGGCTTGTTCAAGTTGCCAGCTATCCAAAGAGCATGGTGGGAAGCAACAAAATAATACAGAGTTAGAAATGTGCTTTCCATGTGCTATGTCAGTGCAGAGTGGCCAAATTTACCATCAGCGGCCCTTCATGTATAATATAGAATTGCTTGTCTGCAACAGAGCCTGATGAATTGAAAATTCTAGCATGTAATAGTCTGGAATTTTCAAGCAGGCAAATGTGATAGTCTAGAGGAAGCACGCCCCATGTAAAAACCGCTACAAAAAATGGGTAAGATACAAATCCAAAATTGTGGCCTGATCATACGTGCACATAGTGTGAATATGGCAAAGGCCAGATTGATAGATCCGCCCAATGTGTCGAAGATCAATGAAGACGGTTTGGTGGAATTGCCAGTCATAGATTTTGCAGAGCTAGAAGACAGTAAGAAGAGAGCCCAATTGGTGGAAAAAATAAGGGAAAGCCCACAGAATTGGGCTAAATATCCTGCAGATCCTGGTTACGATCGTTTTTGTGGACAAGTTGCCTTTCAAGAGCATAAGAAGAAGAAGAAGAAGAAGAGATCCTGGTATCTTTGCTATCATTCTACATGACCTTGTCCCTGGCTACCAAGTTCAAGATGAACAAGGGACTTGGCGCTTTATTAAGCACATCCCCAATACGCTCCTCATAAGCATCTCTCAAGCCTTAGAGGTAATACATGTTCCTTCAATCCATGTTCTTTCTTCTGCACTCTTCATCCTTCATGTGTCTCATTACTTTTTTTTAACAGGACATTAGCAACCATACTTATGTTGCCAAAAATCATCGTGTGGTTCTTTCCCATTGTCGTCGTCGTGCTCTCATCATTGATGTGTTCGAACTTCTCTCGGTGCTTTCTTTTCACCTCCTCAATCTCTTCTACAAAATGATCAACTACCTAATGGGTACTTTATGCTGAAGCATTAACTGATCTATTAAAACGCATTGTGGAGTATCATGCTAGAACAGGAGAAGAATAGAATAGACCAATGGGGTGTGACTTGACACTTTTTAGGGGTGTGACTTGACACTTTTTAGGCTCCGACAACTAATTCGTCCATAGCAAGTGGTGGAATAGTCATTTCTTTTTCTCTATTAGGCAGTTAGATTTTAGGGTAAAACAAGACCTAGATTATCTTGTGAGGCTGGCAACATATTGCGGCATGAACTGTAATGATTGTAGAAAATATAATAACTGCCAAATTTAGATTTGATGAAACAATTCAAATTCCTAATTAATCGATTGTAATGCATTTAGTTCAGCAGTTTATTCATCAGTATAGAGTCTATTTCCCGCCTAAAGATATATAATGCTGCTGAAGAAAATTAATCAGGCTTAACAAATAATTTGTCTAAGTAAATATTCTTTTCAACAAGCTAACCTAATCAAATGCAAGCTGAATCCAAGCCTAAAACTGCCCAAGCCCCCTGTTGCGCCTTTTTGCTAGTTTTTTTTTTTTTGGAAGAACTGTGTCATCAATATATTAAAGGAATGGTAATGTTACAAAGCAAGTGAGGAGGAAGGAGAACTGCCTCAAAGAGACAGCGATACCTCGACACTCCACAATAAACTCACAGAAAAACTGCAACTCTACTGCTGTACAAACCGACCATCACCATCTACAACACCCAAGAAGTCCCGCCAAATGGCAAACTTCCACTTTACTAATCCCGGGAACACCAGAAAGCTTTAAAATAGCTTGTACCTGAGTCGAGGAATCAGAGAGGCTGCAGGCTGCTGAATCCCCTGAAAGATCCACAACCGCCGCCGCTTCCAAATCAGCCACACCAACCAAGCCACGCACAGATGCAAAGCTTGCTGACGCAAGAGCGGCCAAGCACCAGGATACACATGAAGCAGCAACTGCTGGCTAGTCAATCTCACCTGAAACAGAGCCCTAACCCAATCCCAGACAGCCTGCAAGTGAGGGCATAAAACCAAACAATGCTCCACAGTCTCACGATGAAGGCCACAACAAGGGCAGAGAGGGCTCACACGAGGCCTAAACTGACTCACAAGGGCATTCACCCTGATACAGCGGTGCACCACCTGCCACAGAAGCATCCTAACCTTCGGTGGGGGAAGTGAGCTCCATGTCCCCATCCAAACCGAGCGCCATCGAGAACCCGGAAGCTACAGAGACTACTTGCCTGAAGTGGGCAGTGTGTCATGAATAGCCAGCACTCGGTAACAAGACCGCACAAAACAAGAAGACACAATATCCGGATGAACCTTCCAAACTTGCACCACCACATCATCCTGAGGGACTATAGGTATGTGTAGCGGAATACTCCCCGCTACTTGTTCCCAGATAGCTCGAAAGAACTGTAGACGGTTTTTGTGTGTGTAGGAACAATACAGCTAGCAGATAATTCATTATCAATACACAGGGAATTGAACCCTGGTATCCAGATATATAGCGATAAGGATTTAAAGATTCACAGGAGACATTTCATAACAAGTAATATGATAATGAACCAGAGTTATATTCCATAGTTTAAGATCGTGAATACACCAAATATCCATAGCACTTATCTCATAAACAAGATATAATCACAGGCAGTTTGGCAATCGGAATCACATTCATAGTTTTAGAATTGAATAACAAAATTTGTAACAGACTTATCTCTGAAATAAGTTAAGATCTCATAAACTTAAATCATATTCATAGTTCAGGTTTGCATAGCAGAATAATAGATAGACTTATCTCGTAATAGTCACAAAATTATCAGATCTGTTGGCGACTCTCCATGGTTCTGCACTGGTCGGCTCCCCTAAATGCTCTAAACTCTATCTTCTCTGATCTAATTGGTTGCATGTCCCTTCCGGAATCCCTCTGCTCTCAATCCGATCCCATTTGGTCGGCCTTGATGCCCTGATCCGCTTGACTCTTCCCTGATCGGCCCAGACAGCAACCGTAACCCCTTTTCTGCTTTTTGCCTTTATGCCCTTTCAATAGAAGAGGGCTTTTAATCTCCACCATTAGTTTCCAATAAATCTCCACCATCAAATTAAATAACCATGCTTTCCTTAGCTTCCAATCTTTTTCACTGCTATGAAAATAAACCTTCAAGGTTATATCTTCAACTAACATTCAAATATGCTAATATAACCACTTTGTGCAATTTAACATGGTAAGATCACATGGCATTGCTCATTTGATCAAGTTTTCACCCAAAATGCACAATTTTGAATAAATTATTCCTTCTACAAGAACTCCCACGAAGCTAGCTGACCACCCCAATACCAATCCTCCAAGGTGAGCACAACAGCTCGCCTCCAACGGGCCTGCGTCCGAGCATGCACGGTGGCAGCCAAGGGCAAGTGCGCAGGGGGTAGAGGAACCCATAAGAAAGGAGAAGAGTGGTGATAAACTGAGGCATAATCTAGCTGGAAGAGCACACGCACATGATCCCAAGCCCGCAACACCCCCGTGAGAAAAGGGGATGCATGTGGGAAAGGCCGGAGACCATATAACAATGCCCAGGGCAACTCCACATGCAAGACGGCTTCCCAAACGCCACACAATGGCGAAGATACTGCAACAACAGCGCCGCACCAGGAGAAGATGTTCCATCCTGCAGAATGCTCCAAACAAACTTGGAGACCAACGCCTTACTATGCAGTGCCAAATCCAGAATGGCCAAACCCCCATCCTCCCGGGGGCGGAGACACTTCCACCAAGCCACTTTAACAACCGCCCCTTCATCATCCCCGCTCCACACAAAATTTCGAACAATTTTATCCAAAGCCTGTATCTTACACGCAGGAGCTAACATCGCAGATGCTGTATACACATGAGTGCTACAAAGTACTGACTTGACAATAGTGATCCTACCTATCATGGACAACTTGCTACCCTTCCACCAATTGAAGTGTTTCTGCAACCCCTGCAAAATCTCATCCCACACCCTCCCCATGGAAACATCCCCTCCAAAGGGAATACCCAACAGCTTAGTACACACATTACCTGGAAGCACCTTCCAAGGGAATAGAGCCAAACAAGGGGGAGGCGGAGTCCGCTAGGCCCAATTCAGAAGAATGCCCGAGACCAAGGAGAAAGTATCCAGCAAACCCTTCACATTCCGCAAATTCCTCTCTTCTGCCACCATGAAGAGGAAAGTGTCATCGGCAAACTGGTTAATAATCTGCTGGCTACCATCCTGCATCCGAAGCCCATCCACCACCCCCTCCTCCATTGCAGCCAAAAACAACTGAGACAGTGCCTCCGCCACAATCATAAACAAAAACGACGCCAAAGGGCACCCCTGACGCACCCCTCTGCCTAAGGAGAAAAAGGCGGAGGGTTCACCCTGGCACACCACCGTAGCCCGTGCTGACCTATGCAGCTTCATGACTGTGATATCAGATTTTAATGACCTTATAGAAAATCTTTGAAGAGGCCTTAGTTAAATATGCATGTCATTCCTGGCCATGGGAGATATGACATCAGAGCGTCAGGGGTGTTGAGCCCTAGGGCAGGATGGGCCTCAATGAGGAAGTGAGAGCGCACCATGTCTTCCAGGGCAGCATGGGCGGCCGAAGGAACAAACTGGCACTCCATGAGAAGGCAGGTCTGAGACCGGCGGCACCGACGCCGGCATTCGGATTGCGAAGAAAAGATTAGACGCCGCCGATTTAAAGAGCCGGCGGGGATGCATTTGAGAGCAGCGACGTAAAACCAAATTTGACGGGACCGGGGTCCGGGAGGTGGCGATTCCGCAAGAAGGTATCAATTCAGTAGTGTCCAAAGTGGCATTATCCTCCCAATTGGAGCGTCTGACAAATCGGGGATCCCACCGGAGATCCGTGGAGATCTGGCGAAGTCGACCCAACGTGGCCATCCATGACCTTCGGCCCAAAAGGGAAGACGCCCGGTCGAAAAGGAACCGTGGGCGGGGAGGGGCTCCTAAGGAAGCATATGGAGAGGGAAGCATGCCCGTGTGTGGGTTCTGAGCCATGTCCCTAAATGCTTGAACAAGATTGATCAAGAGCCGCGACACCAATGGTCCCATTCTCAAGTAGAGAGTAATTGATAGACGGGAGGATTGACCCAACCCGGGGGGATGGTCTTGCTTTCCGTAAGGCCCGCGGAGTTGATTGTAGCCTCCCAAGTCTTTGCATATAAATCCGGGCAAACTCAAGATCATCGTGGTGCGCCCGATTTTTGTTTACCTTTCCAACGTTTCGACCGCCACGAGAGGTAAGTCTTGAGCCGATTCGGGCATGTACTCCTGTTCAAAAGTCCGAGACGGCGGGATCCTTGAAATATTTGTTGGTTGGTGATAACAACCAAGCAGCATCGGAGTTGCATCTAAAAACACGATGGGCCTCATCCCGGAATTTATCATGGAGATCCGCCAGGTAGAAGTCATGAAAAACATAAGCCATGGGCTGAACAACTCGGAAGATGACTAATTTAGGATCTTCAACCGTAAGCTGATCAAAGACTAAGAGTGCACAAAATAAACCCTTGTCTTCTATAGAAAGATCCGGCCAGATCCGAAGGAAGTCCACACTTTTGAGTGGCTGTTGATGAACATTGCCATTGGCCGCGTACCACTTCAAAAGAAAGAGGTGCCGTCGGGCCACCACATAGTCAAGATAGCTGGAAGGAGTAGAGAAGTCCACCGGGATGTTTGTAGCAATGTCAAGATATCCCTCCTGTTTGTTTTGGGCTTCCTCAGCAGATTGAACTGCTTGCTGGAGCTGATGTTCAAGGTCACGGATCCGATGCTCCTTTTCTAACAAAAGACGGGACTGATCACGGACCCATTTACCAGGAAGCGTGGCATGTGAAGAGGATTGCCCAGGAGTATGGAGGCGAAGCGTGGCAATCTCCACGTCATCGATGACCTTTTGTTTCTGAGCCTCCAAAAGCTGAGTCTGGAGGGACGTTAACTGATTGGTTAGCGTGGAAAGCTGAGCTTCAAGGGAGGTGAGTCGAGCGTCACGCTCAGTGAGGTTTTGAACTTGAGTGCTGTAATTGTCACAAAGCTCTGAGTACAAGGTGTCTAGCTTAGCAATGTCTTTCTCCTTTTCACCCAGGAGGGTATCTTTGGACTTGTTCTGTTCCAATAAGTCCTGAATTTGGGTTTGGAGCTGAGCCTGCTGATCTGTAAGTAGGCTGGTCTGATCCTGAGCACTTGTGAGATCTATCACGGGCCTGTAATAGAGCCAGCGTGCTTTTCTTGAAGTTGGGCCTCAAAGTTTGAACATGGGCGTGCGGCAGCTTGAAGGTCTCTTTGCACAAAGATCGGAAGCCTCGAGGGGCGCTGAACACCCCCATGATGAGAGCCTCCCCGATGCATGTAGCCGCATGGCGCCGCTTGAACATCTTCTTGGAATTTGTAGGCGGGAGCCGCCGAGGATGGGAGGTGCAGGCCCCTGATTCTTGCCCTTGTCTGAGATTGTTGAGAGGCATGACGGGAATGGGAAGGCGTGGCCTCAGAGGAGGAAGAGGATACAGTAACATGCGTGGTCTGGTGTTGAACATGATCAGGGGAAGTCTGGCGTGAAGGTACAGCCTGTTGGGTTTGACGCTGGGAATGCAGAGAGCGCTGAGTGGAGGTATGGGAAGTGGAAGGGCTCTCAAGAACAGGAAGGTAATGACGAATGAGGGCCTGAAGATGGCCACCCACGGAAATTTCAGAGACAGAGGAGGGAGTAGCCCTGATGCGGTCTACTTCTTGAAGAAGGCGGTAGAATAAGAGCTGTGGCCAATCAACATGGAGAGTGGAGTGGATGGCAGTGATGACCATATTATAAAACGGCTTATTGATGTGGGTGTTCTTAATGGAATGCCCAAGCAATTTTCGCCACAGAAACTTCACAAAAGTCTCATGTGGTTTGGCAATATTTGTGAGGCGATGCTGGTTGGCTTGATAAGGGGGAGCCAAATCGAAAGTGACGCCCATGTCCCGTAAAGCAGCCCAAAGAGACGAAAGGTTTTTTTGCAAAGGGATGCGGAATACCTCGAAAATCAAATCTTGAAAGTAAAAATGGTGGTGCCATCGACCACCGTAGCAAATCCTTCCCGGCTGTTGGCGATGTGGCGATGAACTGCCGCAATTGCGCCATTTTGGGGCCGGAGCTCCATTTGTGAAAATGCGTAAAGCTTGTGGCGTTCCGCAACTTCCCTTCGACCAACAAGGGCCTCTCGAAGGTGGGCGCCGAAAGACACACGAATCAAAAGAGTCGCATCCCTTGGGCGGCTTGAAGTGTAGAAAGTTTGGGGGGCAGCCATGGCGAAAAAGCGTCGAAACGAAGGAACCGCTTTGAAGAAGGCGAGAGCGAGAGAGAAAGAAGACGAAAGCGCAGATAGACGAAAAAGGTTTTAGGGCGCAAATGTAGGTGAAGGGGCATGATGAGGGCTTAACCTTCAACCGGATTGATGATGCCAGGTGGCAACAGATGCGAAGTGGGCAATTGAAAGGCAAAATTTGGCTAAGTCCCCAAATGGTAAAGGGAGAAGCAATGAACGGTGGCGATGAGACATAAGTGAATCATCTGATGTGGCAGGTGGCAAAAGGACACACATTAATGTTCGACGGGCGTGAAAAGAAGGAATGTCATTTAATGCTGGCAACTCGAAGTGGGATATCATTAAAACGAAGGTGTCAGAAGGTACCATGGCTAGATATGTGGCGGGAGAAAAGATTCCCCATTTAGTAACAGCCTTGCATTGCAACCACGTTGGCGAATTTTTTGATTGGTCCACGTCGACAGGGAGTTCCTCGGTTGGCTATATAAGAGAAGCAGAGGTTGAAGCGGAGACACCCGATGGCGCTCAGTATGTCTGCTGCTGGTTTGCATGACAAATGCACTATGCCTTCCAACTGCCTGGAGTGGATTACGTGCAAAATGGACTGTCTGGACCTCTGGCGGTGCCACAATCGTGGCATTGCTATGGACGGGTGGTGTGCCGGCATGGCTGAGCATGCCGATCCCCACACCAACGGGATGGAGGTGATTACGCACTGCTTTTGGGACCCCGAGCACAAACCGGTACCACATCCTGCGTATCACCTCGCCAGAACCGAGTAGAGGGTTTTTCTTCTTAGGACTTAGTAGATAGGGCTCGAGCCCGTTTTTTATATATAGGGCAGTGCCCATAGCGAAAATAAGCCGGGTGCCCACATTTTGTAAAAAACTTCCACCTATAATATAAATATGCCGCTGGTTTAGTCACTATCTGTTGTGTTTGTGTCGGGAACAGCATCCATTTGTTGATTTTCACTTTCTGTGGTATGAAATGTTTTGAGGCGAAAGCCATTAACCAGTGTAGGTAATGGAGTTCCATCTAATTCAGCCAGCTGGAAAACGCTGGGTTGAACCACTTGAACTATTTGATAAGGGCCAAGCCATCGAAACTTTAGTTTACCCGGAAAATTTTTGTACCTAGAATCATAAAGGAAAACCAAATCTCCTTCTTTGAATGTTTTTGTCTTCAGACGTTTGTCATGTAAAGATTTTTGCAACCGTTGTCCATGAAGAACACGAATATAAGCATCCCTTCTAAGTTCATCCAACTGTTCCAATTGATAAACCCTTTCTTTGAGTGCAGCAGGCGGATTATGGGCGGTAGCCAGTTGAGAACGGAGAGTTGGGAGAATGTACTCAAAAGGCATGAGAGCTTCTTGACCATAAACCAATTTGAAAGGAGTGTGACCAGTAGCTATTTTGAAACAAGTATTGTAAGCCCAAAGAACAGTAGGAAGTTTGTTTTGCCAGTCAGTGCGAGAAGCGTCACAAATTTTCTTGAGAATGGTGACCAGAGTTTTGTTGGTGCTTTCAGCCAAACCGTTCCCTTGAGGATAGTAAGGTGTGCTCTTTTGATGATGTATCAGGAGATAATCCGTCAGTTCCTTGATGGTATGATTGATAAAATGGACACCGCGATCACTGACCAGCTCAGGTGGGGCGATCAAAGCGCCGTGATGATTTGGCGATAGATGACCTTGGCGGTCTTGGCCGCGGTATTATCCGGAAGTCGCAAGCTTCCGCCCATTTGGTAGCATAGTCGGTGAGAACCGAAATGTAGCGAACATCGGGTGTGCCCGCCGAGCCGAATCAATGGGTCCCACAAAATCCATCCCCCATTTGCTGAAGGGAAGAGGCGTGGTGACCGGCGTCAATGGAAGAGCGTCACGGGCCGTGGGCCGTCCTACACGCTGGCAAGCATCACATGTGCGGGCGTGGGCGTGAGCGTCTTTGAAGAGCGTGGGCCAAAAATAACCAGCAAGAAGGATTTTGCGTGCCGTGGTGTCACCATGAAAATGACCACCACCGAGCCCTTCATGGGCTTCTCGAACAATATCTGGGACCTCATGAGGGAGAACACAGCGTCGAAGGATGGTATCCTTACCCTTTTTGTAAAGATGGCCTGCAACCATGGTGTAGTCCACGGACCTCGGAGAGAAATTGATGTCGGCGGGATTGTCGCTGGTTGGAGAGAGGCGTGGCGTCCTCTCCGGTGGAAGAGCGCTGTGAGGAGATATCTGGAAAAGTCATGGAACCAATGAGGTGTTGCCGTGACCGTAAAAGAGTTGAGCGTCGGGAAAGGCGCCACGAGACTCCGTGGAGGATCATCCGTGTGGATGCGTGAAAGATAATCCGGGACAACATGAGATTTGCCGGCCTTGTGAACAATTTCAAAAGGTGCAAATTCCTGCAGAAGGAGGACCCAACGAGCAATGCGGCCCGTGGGCGTGGATTTGTTGATCAAATAAAGAAGTGCCTGGTGGTCAACAAAAGAATTTGATCCGGCCCTAAAAAGATAGTGACGGAAGCGTTGGGCCTTGAAAAATTAAACCCAAGGCTTCTCGCTCTGTGGCGGAGTAGTTGCGTTCAGCGAAATTGAGTTCCATTTGGCGTATCGGTTTGGTTTTGTCGGTGTCGCATCATATTCTTGAAAAGAACAGCTCCAATAGCAAAT
This sequence comes from Isoetes taiwanensis, assembly GCA_021234155.1. Taxonomy (NCBI): domain Eukaryota; kingdom Viridiplantae; phylum Streptophyta; class Lycopodiopsida; order Isoetales; family Isoetaceae; genus Isoetes; species Isoetes taiwanensis. Next base: position 6,000,401 of record JAJEKV010000051.1, read on the forward strand.
GCCGGAGACATCGACATGAACATGAAAGGGCTTGTCCCATTGAGGAGGAACAAGAACCGGGGCTCGAGTAAGCAAGAGCTTCAAGCTGTTGGAAGCGACATCCGCGGGGAATTCCAAGCCGGTGGATTCATCACCGTGAGTTTATGAATGGGATCTGCAATGCCTGCGAGTCGGGAATGAAGGTGGAGTAATAATTGACCTTACCCAAGAAAGAGCGTGTTTCCTTGATATTGGCTGGTGCTTGAGCCTTGAGCACCTGGTGATTTTGGCGAGGATCCGTGGTGATACACGCTTTCTGACCACATGTCCCTAACGTAACACCGAAGTGGCCTTAAAAGGTGCATTTCTGGGATTGAGACTAATGCCGGACTCATCACATTTCTGAAAGACGAGTTCCAATTTATCCAAATGGTCAGCCATGGAACTGCAGTCAGAGAAGTCATCTTGAAAAATTTGCAAGAAGGGATTTTCCTTCATAAAATCATGAAAGACCGAGAGCATGATGCGTTGAAACATTGACGGAGAGTTTGATAATCCAAAAGGAACCACCTTGTAGGCAAAAGTGCCCCGCAGGGGTGGTGAAAGTAGTCTTGAGTTGATCGGATTCTTTGATTGAGATCTGATTGTAGCGGAAAAACCATCCATGAAGGAGTACATCTCATGTCCGGCAAACCTCTTCGAACACCTGTGCATGAAGGGAAGTGGAAAATGATCACGCCCGTGGCTTTGATTGAGTTTTCGGTAGTCCACGCATAACGCGGATCTTACCATTGTGTTTGAGTGCAATGGCGATGGGGCTCACCCATTCCGAATGTTTGACCTCATAGATCAAACCCGCAAAGCAAAGGAGTTTGTCAATTTACGCCTTGGCGCAATCCGCGGTAATTGGGGTTGAGCCCGTGCTTGTCGTTGCTATCTTTGGGCGTGCATCGGACTTGGTAGGAATGGTGAGTTCCCCAAGGTTTTGTTGATCCCAAAGATCTCTCAGAGCTCGGGCGAAAATGTGTTTGAACTTTTGAAGAGCATGGCGGCCCATTATTTATAGGGTGTCGGAAGATATCGACAATTGGACGGTGATTGTTGCCCTCGTCCACAATCTCGACTTCAGAGTCCGAATATGGGGATAACTTCCGTGTCCTCGGACAATATGGCGCGGGAGGTTGAAGCATAACGGGATCGCGTGGCACTTTCTGCGTGGTGAAAAAGAGAGGGTTCTTTGAGTTTCATCAGCGCAGGTTGCTTCATGGCGGCATGTACATCTCCGGAGGAGCGGCGGGAGGTTCGACATCTGAAAAGTGATCAACACGTTGGATTCGATTGCAAGGAGCCGGTAAGGGGTCAAGCAAAGCAGCCACACACCGTCCTGATCAAGAGTCATTTCTCCCCAAGGATCGAAGATATTCGGGGTAGGATGATGACTGGCGATTTCGCGGTGGAGCCCTGAACTTGATAGATATTCCCAAGGCGTCCCCCGAGAATGGGTGTGGAGAGAGAGTTCAGCATTGTCGATGGAAATGATTTTGCCTGTTTCCAAGTCCATGGTGGCATTGAGGTGACCATCTGTGATGACTAACTGATCCGTGGCCCAGTAATGGATACTTTTGGCCTGGCGGAGAAAAGGTCTGCCGACCAACATTTCATAATCACCTGGATCTTCTCCAGCCTTCCAAACACCAAATTCCAAGGGGAATCTGAGATCACCAATGTTGATGTGAAGAAGAGGCGTGACGCCTTGAGGTCTCGTGATATGGCCATTGGCCAATTTGATGTCATATGGGGCACGATAGAGTTGTTTGATGCCCATTTGTTTGCGGAGTTTATCCGTGATGAGATTGATCGCGCTACCTCCGTCAATTTGAACATGATTGACTTGTTGATTGCCCACCGTGGCATGTACCGTGGGAGTAGAGGTAGCAACAGCCCCAACCAAAACAGTCGGGAGTGGTAACTGGTCCTTGAGAGCAGGACAGAGTTTCAAAATTGTGGCCAAACTTAAAGGAATTTTGATTTTGGCTAGCTCCTTTTGGAGTTCCAGAGGCACATGAGAAAAAGGATCTGCTGGATCCACAGGTGGGGGAGTGCGTGGTAAAGAAGCAGCAACTTCTTTGAGTAAGTCAACCTCTGCAGCTATATTTGGATATGTCTGAGAGCGTGGAGGTTGAGACGTGGAAGGTGCTTCTTGTCTTTGTTGAGCTCTAGTGGTGGCATGAACATTAGCCAACGTGCGGCCTTCAGCAACGCAGCTTGCATGAGGTTCAAAATGCTTTGGCGAACTTTAGGCATAACATGCGGCATGAGTTTCTCAAGTCGGGTGCAAAGTGAACCTTTTTTCTTCTTCATGAGGAATGGTGTCGTTGCAAAGGCGGGTTCGCGTGCCATTAGGAATAATGGTTAAGGGGCGTGGCGCCAGTGCGGCGTGAAACCAAACCAACCCAATTTGATGGCTGGACTGGAGGATTAAGAGCACGAAAAATTTCTTCCCGTGCTTGTTGATCCATCCGAGGTTGATTGGCGGGGAGCTGGTTGATAAGCGTGATTGCTTTGGCGCGAGGTGGCTTCCTAAGAACGGGGCGGGGCCTTGTTTGCCATTAGCAATCCGAGTTGGTAAGCCGCGTGAGGCGGACCGATGTGGTCCGATTTGTGCCGGGAAGGCACCTTTGAACTTGTGGAAGTTGAGGACACGCCGGTAGTGGTGGTATGACCCCATTCTTGGACAAAGTGATAACACCGAAGCTTTTGAAGGATCAAAAGGAGGGCGTGTGTTGGGTCCCCATTGTTGCTCCTGCTGCGATAGAGTTGATTGGGTTGCGCTGCGGTGGTGGCTGCTGATATTGCGATTGGTGCCGAGGTGTTGTTTGCACTTGATAAACCATCTTGTTGCGGAAAGGTGTAGGATGAGTGCGGTGCACTCTTCCGCGTGGCATGATTGCACATGTTGCATCTTTTACAATGAGGCGGGCCATTGGTGGAGTTGCACTCATTAAGCCAAGTGGCCTTGATATTTGCGGATATGGCACCGATCCGGACCGCTAGCAGTTGGCGTGTTGAGGTTGAACAGCCAGCAGGGGAACCATGGCGGGTGGAATGAAAGGGAGCTCCTCAAGAGCCACGCCACGGGAGAAAACATTGACCGAAGTGATTGACAAGATCGATAGCCCGCTCCAAAGTCTTGGTAGCGAGTATTCATGAGTCGGATAGCTTTGGAGGAAGTCCTTGGAGAAACCGGACCAAGATCCGCTCACGTGGGGTACTCCTTGAGTTTGCCGAAAGCGTAATGTGAAGTCGATCCGCAAAATCCCGCGCTCTCGTGGGCTCTTGTTGAAGGTCATTGAGTTGCTTGAGATGAAGTGATCATCATCCGTGGTCCCATAGTGAGAAAGAAAAGGTTCTCATTTCGACCAATCTTGTTTCCAAAGGGCTTTTGTTGGACATGAGCCATTGATGAGGAACCCAACGCAGTGTGGTGGAAAAAGATGTGGAATTTCGGTTGAGGCCGTGCATGACCATTCAGGACAGCCAGAGCCTCAAATTCTTCCATGTGGGCCTGAGCACTTTGGTCTAAGGGTTTGCCTTTCATGTTGCCAAATGTGGGATAAGTCAGCTTAAGGGTCTGAAAGGTAGAGGTGAAAGTGCTTGGCTGGACGGGAACTGGATAGGGATTATTATAGTGAGGTGGAGTTGGAGGTGGTATGGTGCCTGGAAAGACCTCTCGATGAAGGGGTTCTTTGAGATGGAGGTACCGGAGGTGCCTGATCATTGGTTTTGAGGTCCAGTAAGATTGTAAAATGTGGAAGAGCGGTGGGAAAGGTAGGGAAGGGAAAGTCCTGTGGAGGAGCAAAAGAGACATGTGGATATCCTTGCCCACCCGGGGGAGATGATGGTTGTGAAGGCAGAGGCGTATGGCTGGACGAATGATGGATGTAGGCATGTTACGGGGGTATGAAAGTAAGGTTGAGAAGGTGGAGCCCGATAGGGCTCCCGATAGTGATGAGGTGACCGAGGTCGCGGAGCAATGTTTGCACGCTTTGAGGTGGGGAATTTGGACGAGACATGACACGAGAGGTGGGTGGCCCGACCGAGCCCTAGGACCGGGCGTGGCCTCCCTCAATGTCATAAGCGCATCCATACATATCACGAACAACTTCCCGTCGCTGATGACGCTCCAAGCGAGACGCCATCTGGGAAAGAAGTTCTTCAGGTGTGAAGTTTCTACGGATTATGGCGGCGATTAAGAAGGGAAGAGCGAATCGCATCTAGCTAGCCGCATACAGTGTTTGGGGTCTGGTTCGAAACTCCTCGCAAGACAGCCCTCTGTGAGGACCCGTGGATCTAACAGGAGAATCCGGGGGACTATGTCACGCGGGATTTGCAAGAAGAGAACAAGAAGAAGAAAACAGAACAAAAGAGAACAATGAGAGGAAAATGATAAGCTTCCTTGATATCAATGATGAACATACATGAGCTCTCGCAATCTAGAGAAGACTGAAGAGAGACAAGACTCAAAACTCATCTAAAAATCATGTGCTAGCTCTACTCATATATATAGTACAATGGCCTTTGGCCCAATATAGACACTCTGACTGATCTCGGTGCCGACTCCTGGAAGGAGGCCTGATTTGCAGGAATGTTGGCGGTGCCTCTTGAAGTGCCTATAACCACGCTGACGCTGACGCAGGCGGTGACGGGTCATCACTTGTCGCGGCGCCTCTTGGTAGCAGACCCAGGCTTTGATCAAGCGTGGGTTCCAACCGCTGGTCTTCACCGGGCTTTGGACGACCCGACCCTGTGCACATGCTGTGGATCCTTGAGCTTGACCTGGTCCGTCGTATGCATGAATAGTCCTGTACCAGGAGGCACAGGACTAACACTTAAGGTCCCATTTTGAATAGAATTTGTTAGTTTAAATTGAAGTTGTAACAAGTCAAAATTTGGTCAATGAAAGTCAAACTTTTGCTTAGGGGTGATTCACACTTGTTGACTTGAAAATTGTTGACTTACGCTTTATCAAACATGTTGTAGACAATATATCTTAACATAATGCATAGAATAACATAAGTCAAAATTTGGTAATTGTTGATTTGGCAACATGGAGCATTATTCTTGCAAAATTTGGACAATGAAAGTCAAACTTTTGATAAGGGGTGATTCACACTTGTTGACTTGAAAATTGTTGACTTACGCTTTACCAAACATGTTGTAGACAATATGCCTTGACATAATGCATAGAATAGCATAAGTCAAAATTTGGTAATTGTTGATTTGACAACATCGAGCATTATTGTTGCAATATGTTATTGTTGTCTTATCAAACATGTTGTAGATTAGAAATTGAATGCATGTAGGATATTTAAGCCCAATAGGCATTTGTGTTAATTTGGCATTTGTTGATTTGGTAATTGTTGATTTGGCAACATGTAAAACATTGAATGCATGTGGGATATTTGAGCCCATTATAAAAAAAAAGGGTGGACGAGGATTACATTTTGAAAGGTCATGACACCCTGGCATGTCCTGAAGATTATAAGCCAGAGAGCCATAACTTTTCATCATCTAATCTCTATCCATATTCTTCAATAAAATAGCAAAAAACTATTTATATATGTGCATGAATTTTGTAATATATGCATGTGGGATATTGCTAACTTTGTATTTCTGCTAAGTATTTATACTGCAGGGGTCAAAATTAGGGGATTGCTCTTTTGATTATACTAATTTCGAAAATGCAGAAGACCTTTGTACATACGCAATTACGTTCACTTCTGGAACTAGCTTGTGACCAAAGCATGCGGGATATTTGAGCCCATTATAACGGAAACTGCATACCAGAGAATTATAAAGTTTTTTAGATGTTTGTGGTGTTGATAAACACCAAATTACAATAAAAAGGAATCTAATATTATAAAACATACTACAGTTTAGGGCAAGTCCATGGTCTTTAGTACCTCCAACACTTTTGTGCTCTTTTCATCACACTCATTTCGAAAATGCACAAACCTTTGTACATAAGCAATTACGGTCACTTCTGGAATTAGCTTCTCCAAGTAAGATACCATAGTCTTCAACAGGTAATCACTGTCATTTATGTCAGGCATGAAGGACCTTGGTGTGATGCAGGAATCTGCATTATTCTTAAAATTCATGTATCTGTAAGGATCAATCAGCGAAGTTGTCCTCATGCTAAATTCAGGACATTTCTCATAAACTTTTGTCAATTTTTTGATGTGATAAGAAGTTCCTTTATTCATTTTCAAAGGATGCACCATCCATTTGAAAAGAAACTTATCCACTAAAGCGTGAGAAATGAAAGACCTCAGGCAGCTAATCACTGAGTGATTGGAAGACTATATACCAACACCAAAGTGTTTGGTGACGAAATGCATGAACTGCATTGCCCCTGGCCTGATAGCAAGTACCTCTTTTCTTGATGGATGAAGTTGGACACCTTCCAGCACATCAGGTACTGCTTTAGCCTTTTTGAAAACCTTGTACAGGAAGTCCTCTAGCTCAAAAACCAAAAGCTTCTTGCCAACAACACTAGCACTGTGCAGGCACAACTATTAGAGAAATTATAGCAGTACAACAGGCAGAAAGAAATACATTAGAATCACCTTAGTTTCTTAGTTATTGATTTGGATGGAGCTCGTTTGCTGGAGGAAACCTGCTTGGAATTATTCTTAGAAGGAAATTCTCCAACTGATGCCAAATCAGTTTCTTCCTCTGTGATTGTTTTCTCCACAATATCAGCACGTTTGTCCAATTTGGAAACATAATCATCTATAGTCTTCAACGCTGCTTCACATTCTTCATCTATTACTTACATAGCATTGTCTTCAATTCTGTTAGAAATGTCAACTATAGACTTTGAAATATCCAAACTTAAGCCTGCATCATTCAAATTATCAAACTAAATAAGTACTTATAGAAGAAAAAGCCAAAATAGTTATACTTCACAAGAATAACTTACTTTTCAGTCTTTTACAACTATCACTTTGTTCAGCGTTGTCTCTCTTCAAGGTTGGGCTTGTGGAAGATAATAAAGTGCAATCTTCAATGGATTGCATAATTATATCAGGGTCCTCCAAGTCAGCAGGTGTGCTTAATAATGGACCTTGACTCTTTTCAATAGACTGCAATGCACTGTAATTGGGAGCAGATTCCATTGCAGATCTACATGGAAGTCCGATGGACCTGAACCAATTATGAGGCATTTGGCTCTCACAAGGGGGAAAAGTTGATCTCTTTGAGAAACATATGTAAGCGCAAATTGGATGAAAACTGTGCATGCAATGTGCAACAATGGCTGAGACACAAAGTGGGTCATAGGCATATGTACAGTAAGAACAACTTTGTAAACTTGCAAATGCTACGATAGAGCATTTTGGATGCTCCAAAAATGCAAGGTTGAGTTGCAGTCCAGACATCTTACTTAGAGATGAAGCTATTTCTTTCAACTTCTCCAGCCTTGGTTGGGGAAAATCTTTTCTTAGGGTCTTTTTACTTGGGCATATTGGTCTTTTTCTCACTACCATTAATATATTGTTCCCTTTGTCACTAATTTTACTTACTAGTTTCTCACAATTTTTATAAAGTTAGAAGGTTTACTATCACCTACTACTACTTACTATTTGTTTTGCCTAGATCATAATGCACATTTAGATTGTTACAACAATTGTATTACCTTATTTCAAGACTAAGCAATAGATGTATTGATCTGGTCCCCATTACTATTAATCTAGTTCCCGTTACGACTAAGTTGCTATTTTGGACCCGTTACAATGAACATTGTAAATGGGTTTCTTTTTCTTTGCCATTTTCAGTCTCAAAGGATTGAATTGAATTGAATTAATTTTTATCGTTTGCGGAGACCAACTGGCCTATGAGACCCAAACAAGGAATACAACAAGCATATTGTTGTGCATGATGGAGCCCTCATAAGTGAGATTGAGAAATTTGAGAAGACAAACAAAGGTGTATAGCTATATGTTGGCATTGAAAGCCCATGCTTGGTTTCATGGCAAGGTAAACACATAAATTCTAGAAGTGTTCAAAAGTGTTGGATGCACAAAAACACTTTCACAACATTGGTAAAAGCAATAACTTTCTTGATGAGCATATTCTGCAATGTAGTGCAACTAATATAGTACGTAGCAAAAGGTTTTGTGAAGGTGTTAGAATCAACAACTTGGCAGACACGAACTATATTCTCTCACACACACTTGATCAGATTTCTAAAGAAAATTCCATTGCATGAGTATCTGTTCTACCAGATTTAAAGTTCCAAAGTAGAAATGTTATATTATTTTGTCTAAAAGAATTCAAATCCTTACAAGTTAAATAGGTTAATCCTCTATGCATGAGGAGCGATCTGCAAATATATGACTCAGAAAGCATACAATTGTAAGGGCCAGATAGAATAATATACAGATGATCAGTCATCTTACTATTAAGCACCCTTGGCTCTATAACAGACATGGAATGTCAAGAACAATATATAGGTTTGTACAAGTAAACAGCACTGTACAATTCAATGCATAGCAAACTGTGGAATAAATCAATGTTATTTTGTCATTGCATGGCAAACTGTGGAATAATTCAGCTGTTACCTTGTCACTGTCTCCTATGAAATACATTATTTCTTTGTTTGTCGAAATCCCAAATGCATGAGGTCTGTTCCTTTTACAGTTGAGTTGATGTGCTCACAAGAATAATTCCTATCGTTTTTTAATGTTGAATATCATGTAACAAAGCAAAGCCTAGTGTGTTAGAAATTTTATCAAAATGCAAATATTAGTAAGTTAATTCACATGAGCTAAAGAACCAACACACAAAACACCTGGTCAACAAGAAATTTAGCACTCAACATAAATGCTATATTAAATATTTTGTGGATTATCTTAACCTGATGCACGCATAAGAAATCAACATGAAGCAAACAACAAAATTTCTCATTTAACTAGTAAACTTACTTGAAGAATGGCATCCAAGTAAAGAGCCAATTGCGATCCTAGGGTTTTCACATGTCGCATTAAGAGATATTCTGCAGCACAAGATGCCAATGCACTTACTAATCTAAAGGTTCTTCCACACCTTCAACCTCTACTTCGACCTCTACTTCATTAGAATGTGTGCACAAATGCATGCAAACTCAGCCAGTCGGTCCCGACCCATTAAATGGTCTGCCTGCAAATGAATCAGTAAATTCCAAGCAGAGGCATTCTAAGCAGCATGCACTGATGGACATTTGCCGATGGATAGGTAGGAGCATTCTAGGCAGTCGGTGCCGACCCAGAAGCGTCCTGCTTGCAAATGTATTATCATAGTAAATTCTAAGCAGCGGCATTCTAAGCAGCATTTGTTGATGGATAGGCAAAGGCATTTGATGATGGATAGCAGGGGCATTCTAAGCCAGTCAGGCACCGACCCACTAAGTGGCCTGCCTGCAACTTAATCATCACACTAAAATATACACAGGCAGAGGCGTTCTAAGCAGGTGGATTTGCAAGTTCTAAGAAGTGATATTTTAAGCAGCATTTGCTGATGATAGACAGAAGCATTTGCTCATAAATAGACATTTGCGTTCTAAGCCAGTCGGCACCGACTAGTTCAGATGCATAAGATGCATATTCTGTTCTAAAACGAAACTCACCTCAAGAACGCAATCGCCCCACAGGCTAGTCGGTGCCGACTCATTAAAAAGTAGTCCTCGCCATCGCTATAGGCCAGTCGCTACAGGCCAGTCGGCGCCGACTGGCCGTCTCCCTTCCCCTTGTCTCGAGCCTTCTGTTCGACCAAACTTGAACAGTTTCGGACATCCTGTTTGACAAAAATAAAAATATTCTTTTGTTTGGACAAAACCAAAATATTCCAAAATAATTGCAATATAGAAATAGGGTCGATTTTTTTTGCCTATGGTGCATTTGTGTGCTGACACGTGGCACTGCCAATAACCCGGAATGGAAGTTGGGTACCCTGATTCTGGTTGACAACTTTAACCGGTCACCATGTTCATTTTTCCACAGGTCCTTTTTAGCACTTATGATTTACGGCAGAAAGCTGAGTTACATTCACAAACAGAAAGCAGGGTTACAGCAGAAAGCAGAGTCACTCTCAAAAGACAGCAGAGTTACAGCAGAAAACAGAATTCTGTCATAGCTCAAAAGCAGAGTTACATACAATAACCACTGTTGTAATCAAGAGGACATTCATTTTCAAATGACATTGTAGCTTTAAAGAATGCTTCAAATGTTGTCGCCGATTGTGACGTTCCAGCACAGTATACGGTCCTAAGATGTATATTGTACTGCCTCGTCACGCGTATACGCCATCCCGATTGACGTGTACGCCGACGTATAGCCAAGCAAGTAGCGCCCTAGGGGGCAACTTGCAAGTGTGCACACATTTATCAATGTGCGCACTTTAGACCTCTAACCATTAAGTGGGCATACCAAGGGTCATGGAAACTCTAACCCTAACTGATAGCCTATGTAAGGCAACCAAACCCTAACTTCCCCTTTTTCGTCCACAGTCATTCCGAGCTCCGTTTCACACGCCCAAAGAGTCAATCCCGACTCCCAAGATCTGCCTGAGCACTCTAGCTCGTCAGATTCCCTTTCCGACCGCATCCCCAAGCAAGACAGCGACATGGACGCATTCGGATCAAGAGGAGCAAGCTGAGGACCAGGTATTTCGTCAATTCAATAGCCTAATCCACCTTCCGGGCATAGAGTTAGCATGTTTAGCCTATTAAATTGCCCATAGCAGCCACATAGAACCCCAGATAGCGAGCTCTAACTAAAGAACATAACTTCTATGATGTAGATTAGATATTATTCTTTAGTTCTGTGATAATGTGGATGGATGGATGATCTCGGTGGACTCATTGTATTGGGAAGGGGGTAGAGACCTACAGCCTAGTAGTTGATGCTCCTAGCTAGCCTCTTTAGCACACTGTAAATTCGGCCTGTGTACAAGAACCACGCCTGGTTGTGGGTGAAGGGGCCAGACTGGCTTATAAGGAGGTTCGTGTTCTGACTCTTGAACGATCCCTCTGGTGTGTAAGGCCTACCGGGGATCATTGTGGACTAGGTCTGATGGCTTGCCACTGCGTGTGGGCAAGGCATGGGCTCGACACCCGTGGAGTGATGCGTCACTCTCCATTGGGTTCAAGTCGAATAAGGGCAGTGGCCCTCTAGTCACCTTGAGTCAGCATGTAGATCTCTGGAGGGAGTGATCCCTACCTGCCCCATCGGAACTGGGGAGATGCAACCCAGGAATAGCCCCTTTGGCTATGCATCCGGCGGGCTACAGTCAGGTCCTAATACTTTTCAACCTACTCTGCAAAGTGTGCACAGGAGGGGCGGATGGAGTGGACTACCCTAAGCCATGTTCTTATGCCAGCCAAATCCATTGCCATGAATTCTGTCTGCAATGACCTCTGGAGACCCAAGCTTGTCAGTCCATCCCTGTGTCTGAGCCTTGGGTAGGATTCCCTATGTGATGTGCTGATCTTTGTCTATGCAGATAGGTGGTGAACCATCCTTCGTGATGGTCATATGATGTTGATGTATGTACTATTGACATGTATATTACGCTTCCGCAGCTAGGTAGGCCCTGAGGGAGACAAGGTAAATGACCCCTTCATTCTTCCCACTGGAACTCTTCAAGGTTGCAGTGATACGTGGAGGGCCATATATTAGCATGGAGCTGGTATGGGGGATGAACTCCTGTTTGTATACGGTGAGTGCACCGTATATGAGTAGGGGACGTCACACCGATTAAACTCCAGATCAAAAAAATCTTGTACAGATAGACCATTATCGCCGATTAAACTCCAGATCAACAAGATCTTGTACAGATAGACCATTATGTTTTTTCCAGTTAAATAACGCAGTAGAAGAAGCATCTGTTACATGGCTGGGGCCTCCAGAATCATCTACAACACAAAAAACAAGACATTTCAAAAAAAAAAAATGCTTGCATGCACAAAAATCCAGCAAGTTCGCATGTAAGAAACTTACCTAAAGTCTTCTAAATATATCCCTTCCTAAACCTGTAAGACCAAAAAACTTATAAAATAATGATGAAAGTCCGCAAGAAATTGTTAGAAATGAAAGAAACCTGTAGCGTTTTACATTTTCGCTCCAAATGTGCTTATATCAGACATTGATAAAGAATGCAAGAAGAACCAGCGGGCAGAACTTTTATTGCTAGAAAAAACTCCACCAAAAGCAAGAAACAAGACAAGCGCCATCAAAAATGCTTCAAAATGCAAGAAAGGCTTCAGCCTTCGGCCGACGAAGGTATGGCGCCAGGGAAAAAGGGGACGAAACCCTTGGCGCCTCCACAAAGCTTTGGCGCCTGCGAAGCCCTTGGCGCCTCGACGAAGCTCTGGCACCGGACTGGAAAAAGGGGGAGAAAAAAATTCTCCCCTATTCCTATATTGTGGGGGAAACTCAGTTGGTCCCCCTTTCCGGTGGCCGGTGACCCGCTCCCGGCTACCGCCGGTCGCGGGACCCCATCGTCCATCTGGAAAGGGGTCCCAACTGCCTTTCCCCCATACATTACCAATATTCCTATGCATCCACTACGGAGAACCGACGCATCTAATAGAGCCATATACAATAGTGTAACATTTTGGTTTTGTTGTATAGGGAAGGGAAGCATGGGCTCCCCTTTCGCAAAATCGGCAGGGGCAGCCAGGAGCAGGTCTACAATGGAATCGAGTTCTTGAATCATCTCTATGGCACCTATTTTTGGAAGAACCATCTCTGATAAACGGATTTGTGACAGATATGAAGAACCCAAGTGGATTAAAAAACTCTGCGGTAAGCTCTACAGGGTTATAAATGAAGGATTTGAGTCATTGGAGTTGATGAGCTCCATTATCAAAGTGGGACAGGTACATGAGGCAATAATCAAACAAAATTAAAAAGAAAGAATGTAGAAGCCAACAATATTCGGAGTGAGAAAGGAGCACATTGACCAGACAAAGATGCAATTAACGTACCACGTATGTTGCTAAAAATGATTATGTTGTGAGAAACTTGTTCGGTAGTAGACAAATACTCATAAGAGAAATAGAAGTTGCAAACACTAATTGGGCTTTCCAAAGAACTAGAGGAGGTAGTAAAGTTAGGTGTCAAGGGAGAATAGGCATGGACATTAAAAAACAAAAACAATAATGTGACAAGCTTATCAACAAAGATCTATCATTCACAGTTGCACTTTCCTTTTATGGTTTCAGGTCATTTACAATAGATAGTCTAGTTTTGTGGAGATAATTTGAAGTGCACACATGGTATTTGCATGTTTCCTTAAATTAGCTCCCTCCTGCCAAACACTTGTCCTTTGGCCAATAATGACATGCACATGTCGTAGGCAAGAGGAACATGGTGGTTAGAACTTGGGAGGATTACATAGAACTTTGCATGAATTTATCCCTGCATATTCTTCAGGAAAAGGAAGCAAAGAAAGCAAACTACATTCATGCACATCAAGGCATCGAGATGGTAAAAGGGCTAAGAGGATATCAAAATTGGTATGAACCTTGAAAAAGGAGAAAATACATGGGAGATGTTAAATATGCATAAATGTGGTGCAACCAAAAACATTTTGACTTCGTCTTGGAGAGGGAGAAGAACACATACATTGGTAGCATAAAAAAGGGCTGCTTGCACCTGTCCTAACTTTCAAAGCAAGGCATTGAAGAACAATTACTCTCCTTGTAAATACATGTTCTACATCATTATGAAGATACTAGAAAAAGATTTAGCACCTGATTTGATCCCGATTCAGTTGATCCTCTCTGAAGCTACTTTGATGATGTCAATCACAAGCCAATATGTTATCTTTGTGGTCCAATCTATGTTCCTTTTCAGTTGTCATTTTCTATACAACTTTCTTAAATAGTTATACTCTTAATTATAATTGTACTTTATTTTTCAACTGCCGAAAAAAGACCACAGTGCCCATGAAAAAAGACCCTATATAAATTTACACTCCCTTGGTTGGAGTCCATGTTCTTCATCTTCTGCCTGTTTAAAAATAAAAAGAATGATGAACGCAAAAAGAAAAAGTATTGAGCACTATGTAATTGCAAAGGTCATTAGCAATTACCCCTTTGTGAATTTCCTCCATACTCTTGTATGCTGTTGTCGCCTCCAAAAGTTCGTTTTCCTTGAAAACCAGCATTGATGACAGGAATGTAATGACACTGGAGTGCTCACACCAATGTTGTTAAGTAAGTCAAAATTCGTACGTTTGAAAAACATTTTTTACGATTTTGTGAAGATTTTTAAAATTTTTGAAAAAAATCTTTAAAAACAAAATACGTTAAAAATCTTTAAAATCTTTAAAAATCCTTAAAAATCCTTAGACTGTAATTTTTTTTAATCCAAATATGTGATATTCTTGAATTTATTTATCCTTATATATAAAAAAATTATATTTCTTAACCTCTATAATAATGTTTTTCTAAACTTTCTTAAGAGTTGCAGGCAAAATAGCTATGATATCTTTGTACTTGAACTTAATAGTTTCTAATAGCAGCATAAGCTTCTGATTTACTTGTTGACATGCTACATCTTGTAAGTTGTAGCAAAAGTGTGCATTTTAACAGTAGCAAATATATCTAATAAAGCAGTGTAAAGGATGTGCAATTTTTTTTTTTTTTTTTGCCATACCAAATTATAAAAATCCTTTAAAAAACGTGAGGATTTTTATAGAGGTACTTTAAAAATTAAAAAATGGGTTTTTTAACAACATTGGCTCACACCTAGCTTTTGCTGCTTCAATTTGTTGTTTTGGAGCATCCACCTCGTAACTGCACTTCTCCCACAACTTCCTTTTTTCCTTCATTTCACTGGCACTTTTAACTCTAACATTCAAGTCATGCTTCTACTTATCTAACTCAGCACTCAAGGAGTTGATGACAAAATAGTCTACTACACAACCAACAACGTTTGTATGAGGAAACAAGGACTCATACTTATCTTCTTCCTCAACCTTTGCTGTAACACTTTTCTTCGTTTTAACCACAAATGACTGCCAGTTAATCTTTTGTCCTCTCACATGCAAAGTGAACGCCCGTGCAAAAAACTTCCCAATCTCTCTAACACAAACATCACTTATTTGGTAACATCTTCTGTAGATGTTCATAAACTTATCCATAAATAGTGGATTCATTCGGCTAGACTTATAAATTTGCTTGGTACCCACCAGTTTTACACAGCCAAATATTTTGCTTATCCCATCTTCAGCCACATTTGCCTTTCTTACATCTGAAGAGGTAATGCCCTCAGAAGCTAACACAGATGTGTCAAACATCCTCCTTGCTTCCTCTTCGTCTATGGCCACCTTAGGTTGAGTTTTCTTTGTTGCCATTCTATGCCTACGCCAGCTTTGAAATTATATATCAGTGGAAGTTCTTAATTGTGTCTGCAAAAAACTAAACCACCCAAATCGTAGCACTAAGTATCCTGAATAGTACTAGCTTTAAGAGCTTAGCAATGAACTGCTACTTTTTCCAAATAATTACTAATTGTCATCAACACCAATTAACTTGAGCCTACTTTCTGCAAAATAGCAAATGATTAGCATGTCATGCTAAATAGCAGCTAACTCTTTCTATCTTAGCACTAAACTTCATCTTCTTAGCAACCACTGCTAATAACAATTTGAGCTTGCAAGTGTAGCAGCAAATTTGCGTTGTTAATGTAACCTGGTACTTAGCAAATGTTGCCTGCAAACATAGAACCAAATCACTAACTCGTACACAACACATACTAACTAACAAGTACTGCCTGCGAAACATAGTACGAATATAACCTGTTAGCATAATTTGCTAACTGACAGTTGTTGCCTGCAAACATAGTACCAAATGCTTAACTCGTTAGCATCAACTACTAAACTTGCACGACCAAATATTACTGCACTGTACTTTCTACTGATGCCAAGCTCAAAAAATTCTAGCTTGGAATATCATACTAATAAAGAGATGAATCAAAGCGAGATGGAATACAATCCTCCACTCCTGCTACATTAATCTTTGTCCTCAATATAGAAGCATAAAATATAATAGAATGAAACCATTTCTACATTATTTACCATCGAAGATTAGATGCTTACCACTGGAACAACTTTTCTTGAGTCTGAGAAATTCTTCAGATGAGCAACTTGATCCGAGCCCTTCACCAAACAGGGTAATGGGATCTCGATTGGGGCTTTTCTTGAATCTAATGACTGACAATCGATTGTTTAGAATGGTACAAATAACTGAATTTGATAATTACTGCTGTGGAAGCAGCACAGTCACAGCAATTTAATTTGGCCAGTTAACCAAGCATGGTAATGGGATCTCGATTGGGACTTTTGTTGAATCTAATGACTGGCAATTGATTGTTTAGAATGGTACAAATAACCGATTTCGATAATTACTGCTGTAGGAGTTGTACAGTCACAGCAATTTGATCCGACCAGTTAACCAAGTAGGGTATGGGGATCTCGATGGGGAGTAGCTACGTTTCTGAATCCGATCTAAGAAACTCCAAAAAAGAAGGAAAGGAAGAAAGGTTCGACGGTTTAGGATCCCATGGGCAGGATTGAATGCTAAAATAAAAATTAAAAATTCAGTTACACCCCGTTAATTAGCGCTATTATATAGGGCTAAAAATGACATCATTTATGCCACCGTAGCATGCAAGGACCCAATTGCATAATCAGACACCTAGTCCATAAACTTTACTCTAGAAATCCCTGCATCAAAAACTAGTTAAAGTAAAAGGGACATACCAATATAAGGGTTTGTGGAGCAATCATAGTGCAACCATAGCCATCGTTTTCATAGAGCTAAATAGTATAGATAGATGGATATTTCTTCAGCGACTGTATTACATATAGACATGCAGTGTTACATTGAAACAGATAGCCAGATGTTAGAAAATTTACCAAAATAAACAAATAAGTAAATTCATTCTCCAAACAGTTCCTTGAACTATAAACAGAACCTAAATGATCTGAATTTCAATAAAGGCTGCAAAAATCGTAAGTTTCATAATGATTACCCACAAATACAAAACTTCTAAATCATTGTCATGCTCTGATTGAGTGGTAGAACCAAGATCCCATGAACTCATAAACAGAAAGTGGAGAAGAAATCAGACAAACTCAGGAATTTTCGCAGAATATACCCCGTTTCTGGGAAAATCAGACAAAATTCTGATTTAAGAAAATGGATGGTGTTGGGTCCTTTTCAAGATTGATGGTTGCTATCACAGGGGCGAGGGCTCTGCAACAGCAATAAGAGGAGTCTGGGCCAGATTCTGATATTGCAAGTTCTAGGCAAAGGGTATTTTGGCATCATCTGATGGATGGGTTAAGGGAGGTCTTTCAGCTAGCTTGGGAAGGAACGTACAGACTGATGCATAAAAAAGAAATCGAAAAAAGAGAAAAAAAACAGACTCACCTGCAACACATCGTGACTCTTTGTTGCACTGGAAATGCCTGTGAAGTGTTGAAGAAGCAAAATATGTCTCGGCTTGCTAGTCCTTGATCCCACAACAGTATCAACATAGCAAATCCAAATAGCGTTATTTGGCATCCTCAGAATCCTAAAATGGTGGAGCCTTAAAGTGGAAGAGCTCGAGCCTTGCATGCCTAGCATTTTTTTTTTCTTCTTTCTTTAACCAAAAATTAGATACAAGGGTAAACGACCACCGTCAGATTGTTAAAACAACCCAAATCTACGAACCAAAAAGGGCGCACTCTAGAAATACTGTTTAGTATGCCTCCACGAATACACCGCCAAAATCATTGGAAAACAATGTGAAAAAAACTAAAAAATAACCCCCTATTATTGTGCTATATATTCGTTGTGACAACACAACCACCATGATCTCGAAATTCACTGTAATATACACCATTTATAAATATAAATTATTATTTTTTGTTGGAGTTTGTGATTGCTCGTTTACGCATCCGACAAAAAAAGGTTGAAATGTCTTGGTAAAGGATTCAACCTCACATGAAAAAACTCTTACTTTCAATAACAAGTAAGCCCCAAAATGCTTGGAACATCCTTTTTGTTGGAAATAAGATGAGATCCACTTTAATTAAATGTGACGTCCCTCAAAAAGGAATGGTAAATTGGTCATGGAGCCTAACTCTAACATCACTGATGCTAATGCAGAAGATGTTGTGAAGCAACAAAGACATAGACAGTGAGGGTGGAGAAACGGATAATGTACATGATGCGACAGAGACCGATAATGTTGTCAACCCACCTCTAATTGAAAGCGAACCACCTTAACCTCCATCATATCTTAAGATTCCAAAGCTAAAATTGAAGACTAGAGAAAGACAAACCAAGAAGCATATACCCTTGAGCCTGACAGAATATACAAAGAGCAAATGGCTACTATTAGACAAATAGGATAAGGTACGTAGAGAAGGGATCCCCAGTGAGCAGTAGTTGAAGCTGCATAGGAGCATACCACTTATGTTAAATCTGAAAGCCCCAAAGTATTACGAGCATAAACTCCAAGTAAGAATTTGGATTTGTTTTTCCATGATAAGTAGTCCAACACAAAAATGAGGAATCAAATGCAGGCTGCTTTTCTGCTTCCCTTGTCCTTTCAACTTTACATTCCCTTTTCATCCTTTCCCCACTCTTTCGCTTTTCCCCGTGCCCTTTTTCCCTTTCCTTTCCCTTCCCGCTTCCTTTTCATTTTCTCTTTCCCTTTCCCTTTCCCTTTTCATATGCCTCTTTCTATTCCCTTTTCTCAACTTTTTTTTATGTGCCTCTTTTCCTTCTTTCCCCATCCTCCTCCCCCTTTTTGCCTTTCTAATTTCTCCTTTCCTATTTTTCTTGTTACTTTTCCCTTTCCCATGCTCTTTTTCCCCTTTACTCACCCTTTTCTTCCTCCCTTTTGTCCCATGTCCTTTTCCCCTTCCTCCTTTTCTGTTCCTTCTTCCTTACCCTTTGCCTCTTCTACTTTTCCACCACCCTTTTCCTCCTTTTTCCATCTTTTTCCTCTCCCTTTTTCTAGATGCTCTTTTTGCTTCCCTTTTCCTCTTTCTTCACCCTTTCTCTCTTCCCGTTTTTTCCACGCCCTTTCCCTTTTCCCCTTTTCCTCGTGCCCTTTTCCCAGATTCTCTTTTGCCCTTTCCTCCCTCTCTTTTTCTTTTTCCTTTCCATTTCACTTTTCCCATGCGCTTTGTTTGTCCCCTTCTTCCCACCTTTTCTTATTTTCCCTTAACTTTTTCTCCTTTTCCCACCGTACTCTCTTACCCTTTTCCCGGTGCCCTTTTACCTCTCCTTTTCTGTCCCCTCTTCTATTTCCTTTTCCTTTCCTTTTCCCATCTTTCCTTTTTCATCCTTTCTAATTCCTTTTTCGTCCTTCCTAGTTTTTATTTTTTTTCCTTTACTTCTTTTCACTTCATTTCTTTTTCTATTTTACCCTTTTTACCCTTTTCCTTCTTTCCTTCTTTTTTTCCTTTTCCCTCTTTCCTTTTCTTTTTTTCCTTTTCCATTTTTTTTCTTGTTTTTGTTTCCCTTTATCTTTATTTCCCTCTTCCTTTTTTCCCTTCCCCTTTTCCTTTTTCCTTTTCCCATTTCCCTTTTTTACTATCGGATTGAGTGAATTTTGGCCATCGGTCATTTTATCTTCCCTTTTTCCCTTTTCTCCTTCTCTTTTTGTTTTCCCCTTCCTTACCCTTTTTTGTTCCTTTTCCTTCTTCCCCTTTTTTGTTTTCTATTTTTCCTTTTGCATTTTTTTTCATATTCTTATTTCTCCTTTTCCCTTTTCTCTTTTCCCTTTTCCTTTTTTCCTTTTTTCCTTTTGTCCTTTCTCTCTCACTTTTCCTTTTCCCTTTTCCTTTTTCCCTTTTCCCTTTCATCATTCGACTGTCGGATTGAGTTAATCATATCGGAGCCATGGTCAAGATGAAACTTTAGTTGAAGACACACACACATCATCTCCATCGTTGGTCAATCAAATCCTTGACCGTCCGATCTAGTGCTCCATTGAAGACACACGCTATAACATTATCTTATATTATAATGTTATACCGTATTGAATGGATCAAGCCCTAATTTTAATGGTTGAGATTATATGATTGAACTTGAAGACCAAGATCTATTGCACGACTTCCCATCACTATGATTGGTCATGATTTGATCTCTTTAGGGAAAAGGGAAAGGAAAAAGGGGGAAAAGGGAAGGGGAGGAAAGGCACGGGTAAAAGGGAAAAAGCAAAAGGGAAAAGGGAAGAGTAAAAGGGCATGGGAAAAATTGAAAGAGAAAAAGGGGAAAGAAAGGGAAAAAGGGACTGGAAAATGGAATAGGATAAATGAAAAAAGGAATAGAAAAAGGGAGGGGAAAAGGGAAAAAAAAGGGCACCTTAGGAAAAGGGGAAGACGAAAAAGATGGGGAAGGAGAAAAAGGTAAGCATAAAAAGGAAAAGGGTGGGAAGAGGGGACGAACAAAACACATGAAAGAAGGAAAAGGGAAAGGGAAAGGGAGAGGGAAATGAAAAGGAAAAAGGGAGAGGGAAAAGGGAACCTGGAAAAAGGGCACGAGGAGAAGGAGAAGGAGAAGGAGAAAGGGGATGGGGATGCACGGGAAAAAAGGGCAGAGGGAAAGGGGAAAGGGCACGGGAAAAAGGGGAATAGAAGAAGGGGGGAAAGGAGAAAAATGGTAAGGAAAGAGGAGAAGGGAAGGGAGAAATGGCACCGAGAAAAGGGAAAGCGGGAAATGGTGAGAAAATGAGGAAAAGAAAGGGGGTAAAGGGAAGCGGGGAAAGGGTAGGGAAAAGGAATAGAAAAAGAGGAAAAGAGAAACGAAAAAAGGGCACGGGAAAAAAGGGAAGACGGAAAGGGTGAGGAAAAGAAAAAAAAAAGGAAAAAAAATATTTATTTATTTATTTATTTATTTATCTTTGCTCGCTCGGGCCAAGAAGGCCATGGAGCCCAAGTACAATGAATCAGATTTTAAGCAGTAGAGAACGATGTTCATCTACAGCCTTAATATATGATCCTACTTTGAACAATTGCAACTGAAACAAAGATCTAAAATCCGCTACATGTATGTTGAATTTCTCTCTAAGTTCTTCATATGCTGGGCATTCGGCAAATACATGATCTTCGTTTTCAATGTCACCTGTATTGCACAAACTGCAGAGCCTCTCGTCCCTTTGGAGTTTTAGACCACCCTGTCTCTATTGCCAATCTATGGGAACTTAATCTATCTGTAGTGCCATAACTTGCTTGAAAAATCTCGGTATCTCAGCTCTCAAATATGCTTGATCACCATATGAATCTAAAGGGTTCACATACTCTCTATAATGTATCATTACGCTCCCTTGTTCGGACCACATGCTTGGACAAACGGCAAGATGTTCAAGCAATTCTCTAGCATCTTTTTGTTGTTCGGCCAATTAACACTTGGCGGCCCCATTGCCCCCCCATTTCATCCACGTTTTCCATCCAGCCCTGTTCGGATGGCGCTTTTGATAGCCCTCGATATGATAATCACGGCTCGTGGACAAGCTCTGAAGTCTATTCACAAAGTTTACTGATCGATATAAAGCCTCTATTTCCAAGGGATACAAACTGTTTACGCAAGCAAAAGAGCATATGGGATCGTACTTTTGACACCCAGCTCTTCCCCGATAAAAGCTGTTTTTGCGACTCTACACAAACCGAGTCTTGAGGACAGCCCTGCGCCCCAAATTGGAGAACCATAAAGAACTCACGGCACCACTAAGGACACAGATAAAAACTTTTTTCAGCCCCCAATCATACAAGGATATACTAGAGCACCGTGATAACATCCCATATAGTGCCGCTTTCCCCTACAGGATTCGTCTTTTTATACATTCCTTCCAGCTATAATTTGACGAAAAATCAATCCCAAGGTACTTAAAACTCTCCACATTATCCACAGTAACCCCCGATATGTAAACTTTGGTCTATCCCTTTGTAAGAAGATCATAATCTTCGTCTTAGCTATGTTCACTTTCATATGCCTCTTTACACAAAAATTCTTCCGGTGCATCCAAATGAGCACGTAATGCTTTGCCCTTAGTTGCCAAGAGTGCTACATCGCCGTCGATACTGATAATAATTGAATCACATATTCACCCAGCACGGTCCCTACCAATGAATGAGCACGCATCCATTCGTCCAGTTCATCTATAAACAGACCAAATAGAGTAGGAGACAGTGGGCATCCCTGTCTTACTCCAATGTTGTTTCTCACTACGGAGTTCAGGTCCCGTGCTATCGATATTAGAACTTCCTAATATAATTGTGATACTGCTCCTTTAAGTTCATCTGGAACCCCTAACTGCACCATGCGGTCTCCCAATTCATTCCTCTGGACTGTGTCAAACGCCTTAGTAAAATCAATGAAAGCAACATACAAGGCTTTATTTGGACTTTTTGCTCGTTCAATCAATGCTCTCAATGTCAAAACATGATCTAAAGTGTTATGTTCAACTCCGGAAACCAACTTGGCAAGGAGATCTTCTTTCATTACGCTTTCGGCCCATGCACTCAACTTCGCTCTAAGAGTGTGCCCAAGATCTTAGTAAACGCGTGCTCCCTATTAGAATGGATTACGTAATTACAACCTCTTTTTGTCTCCCCGACTTATACAACTGGATGGACCTGTTTAATTTCCAAGTATCACGTAGACCCGAACTTGAGATATTATTTAGACAATCTGGTCGACTTTTCCATTGTATTCTCACCACCCCACTTGAACAACTCTATGCACAATCCATGAGCGTCATGAGCTTTCCCACTATCCATGTTGGCTAATGCCTCTATCACATCTTCTTGTTGTGAAACGGATCATGTACCAGGGCTGAGAAAAACATGTTATTTTCATCTGCCACTTTGCATATAGACTCACCACTAGTTGTTGTAGATCATCTTTGATCTAAATTTGGTCGCTTTCGATCCCCGCCTTGTAGCTTTTTCAAAAAGGCCTTGGGTGATACTATAAGCTGCTCACTCAGCTCCCTTAGCGTGTTTTATAATCATCGCGCTTTTTCTCTCTCAAGAACTTTTTATACCATGTGGGTTTATTTCTCAGCCGGTACCGAATTCTAGCCCGAAGCTTGAGACATTCCCCGATCCCACCGGGCATTATTAGGTCTCCCTTGTCTTGGTTTTTAGTGAAGCCAAAGATCTCTTCACCGCTTGCATAACTAAGCCCGACAAAATGCTTTTCATCATGTTGGAACACTCCGTCCACGCAGCGTCTTTGAGCCATAGCGGCTCTTCTATCCTTTGCTTATATGCCGGGTTATGCTTATGATTTATTTTGAGTCTAGGATGAAACAATTGCTGCTTTGAACTAGCTTCACCGACATACTTATATCCACACTCGCAAAGGGATATGATCTGATTCGAATGCTTTCTCTCCCAAGGTAAAAGCGTTTCACCAAAGATGCAATCACTTGCTGCCACATAATCCACTACGCTCGAACCCATGTGATTAATGCATGTGAACCCTCTAGAATTTTGAAACATGTTTAATCCATTCATAATTTTCAGATTATTCACAGTACATAATTCTAAAAGCTTTTCCCCGGTCATGTTCTCCGTGACGATCATCGATATCCTATGAAATTGCGGCTCATCTACTTCATGTAAATTCAGATCCATTAGATTATCAAAGGTAATCACTGTTTACTTCCTATTCTTGCATTAAAATCTCCAATCAACATTATGTCTCCTCGCCTTCTGTAGAATTCGCCACGTCCATACATAACCCCTGGAAAGGGTCTGCCCCATCTAAATCTGAACTATTGTATATACTTGAGCCTGTAGGTGCAAAGTAGCACGCTCCTAAGAAAAGTTTCTTGATATGTAACCAAATGTATTGCCTATTGGTATCTACAGATGCAATCTTAACCTGTTCAGAAATGTTCTCTCGGACATATATTGCTATACCACCAAACCCCCGTCCTGCTCCTATTCTTTTCTCGTTCCATGTATGCTCCATCAGAGTAAACCCCTCGATCTCAGGCAGCTGGCGAGATTGATGTTCCCATGTCTCTAAGAAAACTAACAGATCCTTACTGTCCCATATGTGTCTTGTTGCTGCAATTTTAGCCTGACTTAAACCATGCACGTTCCAACAAACAACCTTCAAGGCCCGAGCTTCCTAGTTCTTCTTCCTGTTAGTAACAACTGCCTTCCCATTCCTGTCCAAAAAAGGCTACTACACACCTTGTCTTGCATCCTTAACCTTCTGCCATTCTATTTTCCGTGCTTCCAATTGTGATGGACTAAGATCGCATCAAGCCAAATCCCTTTCTCCCCTTTCAAAGCACTCTGTTGTTGTGCATGATTACGCTCTCGCCTTCCTTGCTTCCAAACTTTACTAGAATTGGACGATTGTGGAAACTAGGTCTCCCTAATCGCTTCCCTGATATATACTGAGGTTCATGGATATGCATGGTTTCCCTAAAGAATTTTTCAATGACCTCAGATATATCTTCACCTTCTCGCGGTAGTCCGAAATTTTTAGGTTCCCGGATCGATTTCATGATCTGCGATTTGTTCCCTGTGAATCGTCAAGCTGCTCCTTTGTCAAGTTTAAATCGATCGAGAAGCAAGCTTATTTTCTAGCTCTTTAATCTGGCTATTATAATCAACAGGTTCACATTGCATCCTTGTGGTGTTATCTGTATGAATTTGCTCTCTCAGAGTTGTGTTTTCGTTTTGCATCTGTGCCAAGGTCTCTCTCATGGAAACAACTTCTTTCTTTAAATCGGATATTTCGGTTCAATTCTTGAACCAACATTATGATGCATCCCTAATCCCCTCATATTCTGCAAAATCACCTTTCTTACGCCCGGAGGCATCTGGTTGCCAAGAGAAAACCGCCCTTCAAGCCCTTCAAGCGCGCCCTTCAAACGCCTTGAGGAAAAAAAGGAAAAAAGAAAAAGGAAAAAGAGGAAAGTGGAAAAAGGGAAGAGGGTGGGGAAAAAGGAAAAAATGGGCACATAAAAAAGGTGGAGAAAATGGAATGGAAAGAGGCATAGGGAAAGAGAAAAAAAAAAAAAAAAGTGGGAAAGAAAAGGGAAAAAGGGCACGGAAAAAAGCGGAAGGGTGGGGAGCCAGAAAAAGGGGGAAGGGAAGGGAAGGAAAAAAGGTCACGAGGAAAAGGGAAGAGAGAAATAGGAAAATTGAAGGGGAAAAGGCGGTGGGATAAAAAGGAAGAGGGTGGGAAAAAGATGAAAAGGGTGGGGAAAGGATGAAAAGGAAAGGGAAAGGAAAAGGGAGGTTGAAAAAGGGAAAAGGGAAGGGAAAAAGAAGAAAAGGTTGGGGAAAGGATGAAAAGGGAAGGGAAAGGAAAAGGGAGGCGAAAAAAGGGGAAAGGGAAGGGAAGGAAAAAAAATGCACGAGGAAAAGGGGAGAGAGAAATAGGACAATAGAAGGGGAAAAGGCAGTGGGATAAAGAGGAAGAGGGTGGGGAAAAGAAGAAAAGGGCCACATGAAAATGTGTGAAAAATAAGAAAGGGCACGGAAAAAGGAAAAGTAAAAAGGAATAAGAGAGGAAAAGAAAAGGAAAAAATGGGAAGGGCGAGGAAAGGATGAAAAGGGAAGGGAAAAAATTTGTCATAAAACAGGAAATGAAAAAGTGGAAGGGAAAAGGAAAGAGAAGGGGAGGTTAAAAAAAAGAAAAAAGAATATAGAAAATAGAAAAAAAAGAAGAAGATCTGTAGCAAAATTGAGAAAAAAAAAAGAAAAAGAAAAAAGGAATGTGTGTAGGAAAATGAGAAAAAAAAATGCAAAAAACCTCTTTATGAGGAGTCTGAAATGAACAGGTTTCCATGCACAGATGTTTCCAACCTATGCCCAGCAACGCTGGGCACCATTACTAGTAATATAAGATAGGTATTCATACCGTATATTATGCTGGAACGTCACAATATTTATCTGGGAGCATTGGGGCATATGGTTTGGCATTCCCTTGTTCCCTGTACTGATTATGTTCTTTATTTCCTGTCTAGCAGAAACTAATAGGGCTCCGTTTGATCTACCAGAAGCAGAAGCTGAATTAGTTGCGGGCTATAATGTGGAATATTCTTCCATGGGGTTCGCTCTTTTTTTTCTAGGTGAGTATGCTAATATGATCTTAATGAGCAGTCTATGCACATTGCTCTTTTTAGGAGGTTGGCTGCCCCCTCATTCTTCCATTTTCTTCCAAGTGATTCCGGGCCCGATCTGGTTTGGTATCAAGGTTCTCTTTTTTTTGTTTGTATATATATGGGTCCGTGCAGCATTTCCATGATATCGTTATGATCAATTAATGAGACTTGGCTGGAAAGTCTTCTTGCCTCTCTCATTGGCATGGGTAGTCCTTGTCTCCGGTGTTTTAAGAGCCTTTGACTGGCTTCCCTAATTGAGTTATCGGTTTCACTTCTGAAGAGCATGCAGAGAGATACAATACATAGCGAGTTACTAGGTGGTTACTTCGTTCGGGTGTATGGCTCAGTTGGTAGAGCACTGGGCCCTTAACCTAATGGTCGCAGGTTCAAGTCCCGCTATGCCCACCCTTTCTTCTTTCTTCCTTTCTTTCTTTCTTTGCGAGCCTAGCCTGGCCTCCTCTCGCATTCCATTCATTCCCTCTCATTACGGATTGGCGGATTCTGAATAGGGGACTCGAACCCCCACTCCCGCCCAAGATACGTGTCCGATTAGGTCATTAGATCACATGGCATTGCTTTCGCTTTCCCCTCTCCCTAGCCAGTTCGGTTCGGGACACATGTTGCATGCGATTAGTTGCCCTCTTCCGCGATGCTCTAGTATCCGCACAGGGTAATAAAAAACGGCGTCTTATTTGGGCGGACAAAGAACACATAAACCAAGCTAAGCTAAGCTAAGCTCCTGTCTCATGCATGTTGGTTTGCTACGGCTCGTCACATACTCCCGGGCCATTGCTTCTTATCCTTCTTCTTCCTCTCATTAATGTTAATAAAATGACTAGATGTGTGTGTTAACCTTCAGGCCTGCTCTACGCCTTCTAGCCTCTAGATCGACCCGTATCCCTAATCAGTCCATTAGAGGAAAAATGAGATCATATTTTGTCCCATTAAGGGATGCTTAAAATGCCATGTCAGCTTTTTAAACTGTCCAATAAGAGAAGAGCTCCAAGATATCTCATTCCAAGATTATGTGGCGGCCGTAATTAATGCAACAACTAACTTCAGAGTATCATTTTTTCATTATAACTTTTGATCCAGAACTCCGATTCAAAAACTTTTTGTAGCAATGTGTTCGTCTTCACAAGATCTATCTAGTGATAACCCATTCATACATCTTTTACGATATAAATATATAAGAAATAAGCAAAAAAATCATATTTTTTTAAGGTTAACGCATATGACCATATTGAAATACATCATAACCATATATCATTGGAAAGATCTTTTCATTCCGCATCTAATGCAACAAACGCCGCAACATTTTGACAAGTGGATCAAAAGTTATGGGGGGGAAACAACAGCAATGAAGTTGTTGGTGCTACATTAATTGCAGTTAATAGAGGGTAAGCCATTCCATTGGAGGATTCTTATGGGGATGAAATGAGATCTCAAATTTCCTCTAACGCCTAGTTAGTCGGTCTACAGATCATGCATGGCCCCCACGCACGACCTCCCGGCAACACCAAATAGGATTCGAAGATAGATGCATGCCATATGGCATCCACCCTTTCTTCTTTCTTCCTGCGGGGAGAAGGGTGGTGAATATATAGATTATCTGCCTTGCCTGCTGGAGTAATGCGGGAACCGCATCGCACTTCGAGCCATTAGACAGTGAAAGAAAGGTCAACAAAAACGCCTCAACCGGATCAATTTACGTATTTCACGCATGGCAATTTTGCGGAAAGATGGCCGTTTTCCACGAACCACAAAGATACAGGTACTCCACATCGTATTTTCGGTGCCATTGCTGGAGTAATGGGTACACGCCTTCCCGTACCGATTCGTATGGAACCAGCACAACCTGGCCATCAGATTCCTAGTGGAAATCACTAACTTCATAATGTTCCAATAACAGCTCACGCTTTTTCAATGATCCCCTTTATGGTTACGCCGTGCGGGGCTCAGCCCCACTGTCCAATGGGACGTGCCCGAGCAGGAGCGCTCCAAATCCAGTACCACTATGTATGGTTGACGGACGACCAAGAGGTGATGACAGGTATCAGGACAGGAAGAACGGGGTTAGCTAAAGGAACGAACGTTGTAGGCACCACCACTGACTGCGCTGGACTGGCATCTGGGAAGGTGGAATAGGACAAGGCTTTCTCTTCCGGTTCGGGGCTAATAACGTTCTTAGTTTGGACAGTGGGGGATGGCGGAACAATACAGAGGAGGGCGACCTTCATATTCATTGGAGCCGAGGCTAAAAGCCGGTATGGTAAGCCCGAGAAGATAGACCTTGAGGCGAGAGCCATATGATGGGAATCACGCCATGCACCCGGTCGAAGGGCGGGGATCTCGACCCCTCACGCGATGCTAGGTGGATTTGGTAATTGGTCCATCTCGATGTGCGAGGTGGGATCCATCCCTTCACCGGGTCTTTGGAAAGCATTGTGTCGATGACACGATTCCAATGCGGGCCCCTCAGACGCAGCGGTCGAGGTGGGCCGGGGAGAGCCGGGGAAAAACACCGTAGAATCGGTTACGTGGAACCAGTGGCAATCGGAACCACCGGTACCGCTTCTTCGAGGGCAACGATACGCCAAGTAGAAAGTGACGCCGCCCGCGAATGTCGAAGTAGTCGGTCGACCGCCGCTTTCTTCCCTTCATGGGGAGTCGCGCGAACAAGTTGTTCCACGTGACGGCTCTGGAGAAGGTTGCCTTATCCTCGTCTCATAGGTGCACATGACATGGCAACTCCACGATCAAATAATATTCCATCTCGGCTGTGCGGGGTCGAACATCCCCATCCCGTTGTTCATTCGCCAAGGTTTTAGGCGATCTACTTTCGCCGAGGCGTGTCCAAAACCGAGGGACGAAAAGGGGAGTAAGGCTTATGGCGTCGAAAGGCGTGGTTGGATTTTGGGAGTAAATACATAGCCGAGTGCCCGTGTCCAGAGAACCACGAATACCACCGCAGCGGGGGAAAGGCAACTTCCATCGGGTGAACGAGGCGCTAGTGGTGCGAATTAGCGAGCCAACCAAAGTCGAAGAACGGGGCGGCTTGGGTGATGACCACAGGGACGCGGAGTTAGTTCCCCGCGCCCGGGGGACGATAGAGAACAACGGGGAAACAACCCTGCAACAACGTAGTCGGGCCTCTCCCCACTAAGAAGTAAGAAAAGGTGCGTACGGACGCGGAGAGCGAGCCGGACGAACCAAGCAAGCAAGCAAGGGGGGAAGAAAGCCGGATGATGGGAGACTATCACGCACAGCTTCGAGGGAGGGGAAGAGAGGTCCCTACCCGCCGTTGCCACCTTCGCCGTTTCTTTCATTAAGCCCAGCCTCGGTAGAGGTGGGTAGCGGCACTGGGCGGACGGTCGAAAAGAGGCCGTGCCCCGTGGAGACACAGGGAAAACGGTAATTCCGCTCGATGCGGGAACACCCTCGCTACGGAGAAAAGTGCTAAGACCGCAAAAACCTCCTCCACAGGGGGAAAACCCGCCTGGGGATTCATTCTCCCATCAGAGACTCAATGCGGAATACCTGCCTTTTTGACCCGCCCTCCATACCATATAGGATAGGTAATTCACCTAGACTATATCTGATATGAGTGACTGGATAAATGGTAGATAAAGGTATAGTCCGATCTATATAGAGATATACAGCGTATAACGTTGAGCAAAACCGAGGTTATTCAATCATATGCTATCCACCCTTAAGTGGTATAACCAGTCATTCTGGAGGATCTGTTGATTTAGCCATTTCTAGTCTTCATTTATCAGGTGTTTTCTCTATTTCGGGTTCTATCAATTTTATTACTACTATCTTTAACATGCGCGGCCCTGGAGTGACCATGCATAGATTACCTCTACTCGTTTGGTCCGTTCCAGTGACTGCATTCTTACTTCTACTATCCCTTCCAGTACTTGCAGGTGCAATTACCACGCCATCAACCGATAGAAATTTTAATACAACCTTCTTTGATCCTGCTGGAGGAGGAGATCCGATTTCATACTAGCATCTCTTTTGGTTCTTCGGTCATCCGGAGGTTTATATTCCAATTCCGCCAGGATTCGGTATTATTAGTCACATAGTATCCACCTTTTCAAGAAAACCCGTCTTCGGTTATCTAGGCATGGTGTATGCCATGATCAGTATTGGAGTTCTTGGATTTATCGTTTGGGTTCATCATATGTTTACTGTAGGTTTAGACGTTGATACACGTGCTTACTTTACCGCGGCTACAATGATTATTGCCGTGCCTACTGGAATCAAGATTTTCAGCCGGATCGCTACCATGTGGGGGCTCGGGGTGAGAGCCTAGGAGGATCGTTGGTGCTTCCCAGCACCCGAGCTGATCCGTATCGCCCGGTGGACGACAGATGGCGATCCGGAAACGCACGCGGAGGCTCTTCTTTAACGGCGGTCGGGCAGTCCCCTCGCTCCCCAGCAGGGGCCGATATCAAAGCCTAGAGGGCCTCGAGTGTGACATGACACGGTCCTCTTGGGAACCACTACAAGAATCTCGCGATTCGGCGATGGGTATATAGAATCCTTCCCCTGAGGCTATCTATGTAGGGACGAGAGTCAATCAACACTAGGAACAACTAGGACATGTAGATAGAAGGGAGCCGTATGATGCGAGAGTATCACGTGCGGTTCCGTGAGAAGGAAATGATCCCTACTCTCGAGGTTCAATACAATATAAAACACCAATGTTACTCGCAGTAGGTTTTATCTCCTTGTTTACCATAGGAGGCCCTATTGGAATAGCCTTGGTCAATTCTGGGCTGGACATCGCTCTATACGATACTTATTATGTGGTTGTATATTTTTATCATGTATTTTTCATGGGAGCTGTTTTTGTTCTATCTGCAGGATCCCATTATCGGATAGGGAAAACATCGGGTCCTCAATATCCGGAGACTTTAGGTGAAATTCATTCTTGGATTACTTTCCTTGGAGTGAATTCGACTCTTCTTTCTATGTATTCCCCAGGTCAATGGCCTACTTCCTTGCTTGGAGTGAAACATCACTATATGCCGGAAACCCCTTAGGGCCCTTGGTGCCCAAGCTGCAACAATCTAAGGGATCGGACAACCAGCAGTTAGTTCCCAATCAGAGACCACACGTGGTGCTCCTAATCAGTCAGATAGGGTGAAGACATAGTCCGTTCCCGTCAGAAAGATCAAGGACCTACTCGCAATTCTCGATGTTTCCTCCACTCCAGACAGATAGATCACTTCAAAGCCGAGATAGATCAGAAGGCTACTATGGAGGAAAAAGAAAGAGTAAGTTGTCTTGGGTGCACGGATGGAGAGGGATTCGAACCCTCGGTATTCTAAATACTTCGGTTTTCAAGACCGACTCTTTCAACCGCTCAGACATCCATCCTTTTTGATTCTCTTTCCTGAACGAGTTCATTTCTTCTCGGGCATCTATCTATCTATCTCCTCGCTCAGTGCCGCGCGCGAATAGCGTGAGTTGGTCCTTGTCCTCTTCGCACATCATTAGATTAGCTTCTATATATCTCTCTATTCAACCATAGATAGGCCAGCGGCGTTACTCCGCCTCAGCGAGTGATTGATGATATGGGGCCGGGAGCAGATTTCACCAGTGCAGAGCTAGCCGACGGATGAACCTGGATTGCAAATACTGAACTTGGATCTTGCCTTCCAGATTTAATAAACACGTGAAGTGAAATCTTCGAGATACGAAACATAGGGCATGAGGAAGCTCTACAGAAGTAGGAGCAGGAGCAGGAAATGGAACAGGAACTAGAGCAGGAACATGATCAAGAACATGATTAGCAGGGTAATAAAGAGAGGCTAAAACTCGCCAAATGGCGATTTTTTAGACCTTTACTAAAATTTCGTGGCTAAAGTTTATAAGGGTCATTTCTTAAAAAAATAAAAAATTAGCCATTCAAAAAGGGGGAAAATCTTGGACGTTCAGGGTTTAGCCGAGATTGACTGCGGCATTGGCGTGCTGAATTGCCTTTCCTGAAGTTGATTAGGCGCGCCCAGATCAATTCAAATAGCCATGTCTAATCTATTCAGATACATCTTTCATTTAGGAATCGCCATATTGAAGAACCACGACCATTACACTATTGCAATGTTAACATTGAAAAAAACTCCCACCTTTTTTATTATGTTTGCTATTTCCATTCACATAGCATACAATGTAGTTCATTTGAATACGGAAGATTGTCAGACCCAACCCCATGGTTAGATATGCACCATCATCATCGTCTTTTTATTGTTGTTGGTACCCACAGATACATGCACATTATCACTTCTCTTTAAATATATCAACTAAAATACACATGATAACTTGCTTAGTTCAGTAGTTGCCGTTTAGCTACCACCAACAAAGACAAAATTGCCAACATAAGAATTTTTAAATTATACGAACTTTATAATTTCGCCAAGTGGGAAGAAAACTAAAGGGCTTGACTGTATCACATTTCGCCAAAAAAAAAATGTACGGACTCTTGTTTTTATAGCTTTAGCCAACCTTTATTTGGATACGAAAACATTTAGGGTTCTTAAAATTTACCCTGATGATTAGAATCTGGGGCATAAACTGGAGAAAAGAGTCAAATCAAAACATGGCGCAGAAACAGGAATAACAAGGACGAAATTAAGAGCCCACAATACTGCATGGACTGAAGTCGATGCTGATGCAGAGGCCTGAATTGCAGATTTACTGGAACTAGAGCTAGAACCAGCAAATCGAAATGATCTAGTACGTCAATCAATCTGTGGGTTATGTAGCTCGAGCCAGGGCAGACCCAAGACTACTGGCGCATGTGGGCTAGCGATGAGATTGAAGGAAATGCTACAAGAAACTTTCTCGAACAAAACCTGAAGAGGCACAGTACATTATGTGATTGTACCCAAGGAGATCTCCCAGTCATCAATCACTTCGACAGAACTGGGATGCTCAACCTGGCTTCTAGGGATGGCATGCTTACTGGAGAACGCACTATCCATAAAGCAAGCATTTGCACCACAATCAAGTTGCACCAATGCTTTCAACCTTCCAACCTCTGATTTCAATGATATAGAGATGAAAAATGTCTTGCTTTATCCGATGGAATAAACATGTCAAGAAGTGTGAAAGGAGTCTGAGAAAAGGCGGCCAGCCGACGAGATACTCTTACTACTTGGACTGGCCCCTGAAGTCTTCCGACTGATTTGGGCACTTCACAGGGCATCCACGAGCAATATGACCAGCTCCTCCACAGTAGAGGCAAAGATTAGCCTCTCTCTGATACTGTTCTCGGCGGCTGATAAAGGTCCTCAAACTGCCCGATCAATATGCATAGGCTCGGGTCTAGACCTGCTGGATTCTACATATGAGACCAGGGAAGGCGTAGCTACAGGCGCTTATGTGATTGGGAAGACCTGACTACGTCTCCCTTGCTTACGTTCATGGAAAAAATTAGTGGCTATATATAGCCAAATAGCGATTTTTTAGGGATCTAGGCAATTTTTGCGGCGAATTTTATGAAGAGAGCTTTCTTTTAAAAAAATAAAAAATAGCCATATTTAAAACAAGTACTCCATTATTTTTTTAGGATTAGCCAAACTATTTTCCCCCTTTTCCTTAAAGAAAAAGGGATTAGCAGCCTTTCTTTATATTATAATATTTATATATTAAATCATTAATAGCCAAACAAAAATAAATTCTTATTATAGACTTTTACACATCCCCACCTACCATCATCAGTGATAGTAATTTTTCAAACTATGAATTTCTATTATATATACTACACATGCATCTTTAAAAATGAACTGTAAGAGATGGCTAATATCCCTCTAGATGCCCAAGTTGGTTGCATAACATCTTTCTTCAAGGGTTAGAGATAGGTGCAATTTGATCACCATATCTACAAAGTGTCGTTGCATTGAATGTAGTTCAGACTATGGATGTTATAAGCTATGTTGTGAGCTTCTGTTAAAAGTTATTCAATATTATTGTATGTTCCTTGATTGTTGATTATTATTTGTAATTGTAGTACAATTATCTAAAGCTACAGCAGTTAATTTACATTTTTTACTTTTTTCAGTTAAAAAATAGCCAAGTGAAAGTTTATAGTACATAATTCAAAAGTTTCGCCAAGTCCAAATATATATAAATGTAATAATAATAATAACTTTAGCCAAATTTAAATCATAAAATACTGTAAAATTTTGAAAAAATAGCCAAACTATATTTTTTATGAAAAAATATATAGTATGCTTAATTTTTTCCCTGCTTACGTTCGAAGAGCCGATTATCACATCGAACTGCAAATCTGATGGCTTCTTCCAAAGTCTGAGGGTCCTCCATAGACAATAGCATATCTTTGACATCCTCACGTAACCCATTTCAGAAACAATCTCGAAGTCCAACATCATCCCAGGCAGTATCTACTACAATTTGACAAAATTCTGATGCATATATAGTGAAGCCTTAGATTACAAGGATTTGTGACTGTTGTGTGCTGATGATCGGTGTCTCCAAAGTATGCCTCGAGCTCTGCAGTGAAAGCAACAAAATCTTGGGTTCTCCAATAAAGGAGCAAACCAACTTAGAGATGCCCCTATAAGGAGAGAACTAATCAGCCCAACTTGTTCCTGGGCCATGGGATATCTATGAGGGTGGAGCTGGATCACAAGCCTGATCTGATTCAAAAAACCATGAAGCTAGGAACCGCGTGCCATCAAACTTCTCTGGCAGCTAATCTTAGGCTCTGATAGCCTCAATCTAGATCTAGAAGCAGATTCATGTGAAGCAACACGTTCCTTAAGCTCTTTATTGTCCAACTGCAACTGCTGGCATTGAACAAGCTGTTAGACCTGTTGTAATAAAGTCGAAACCTCCTCCATAGAAATAAAATCACCAAATAGGAGCAAAAAAATGCTTAAGGCCAGAGCAAACAAGAACCGGTAAGGGATTCCATTTCATACTATCATGAACGTACGAGAAAACAAGAAAAATACGTGAAAAATATGCAAGAAATACGCCAAGATTGGCAAAGAATCTGATATATGAACAGGAATCAAGAATACAATGGCCCGAAGGCAAGCAGGAACACGAGACAGATGCTTAGAAGGCTCAAGACTGGCGTTGAACTGGAATGGTTTGATAAGAAGGAGGTGCCTCCTTATATATCTAGGTCAAGGGTCAAGATCGTGCCACTCCAATGGATGAGATCATGTCGTGCATGCATGTACGTTCTAGACATGCAAAAGCTCAACTTTAGCAGCAACATTGGGATATGGTTGACTGTGTGAAGATGGCATGGATGGAGCGAGATCAACAGCATTTTGTGCCTGTATAGTAGCGTGGACATTTGCAAGCGTGTGTCTTTTAGTAGCTTGCATCAAACGAAGCATGCTCTGCCGTAATTTAGGCACGATATGAGGCATGAGTTTTTCCAAAAAAAAAAAAAAAATTGAAGAACTGTGTCATCAATATATTAAAGGAATGGTAATGTTACAAAGCAAGTGAGGAGGAAGGAGAACTGCCCCAAAGAGACAGCGATACCTCGATACTCTACAACAAACTTACAGAAAAACTGCAACTCTACTGCTGTACAAACTGACCATCACCATCTACAACACCCAAGAAGTCCTGCCAAATGGCAAACTTCCGCTCTACTAATCCCGGGAACACCAGAAAGCTTTGAAATAGCTTGTACCTGAGTCGAGGAATCAGAGAGGCTGCAGGCTGCTGAATCCCCTGAAAGATCCACAATCGCCGCCGCTTCCAAATCAGTCACACCAACCAAGCCACGCACAGATGCAAAGCTTGCTACCGCAAGAGCGGCCAAGCACCAGGATACACATGAAGCAGCAACTGCTGGCTAGTCAATCTCACCTGAAACAGAGCCCTAACCCAATCCCAGGCAGCCTGCAAGTGAGGGCATAAAACCAGACAATGCTCCACAGTCTCATGATGAAGGCCACAACAAGGGCAGAGAGGGCTCACACCAGGCCTAAACTGACTCACAAGGGCATTCACCTTGATCTGGCGATTGCACCACCGCCCGAAGCACCCTAACCCGGTGGGGGAAGTGAGCTTCATGTCCACGTCCAAACCGAGCGCCATCGAGAACCCGAAGCTGCGAGAGACCACTTGCACGAAGGGCGGTATGTCATGAATAGCCAACACCCGGTAACAAGACCGCACAAAACAAGAAGACACAACATCCGGATGAACCTTCCAAACCTGCACCACCACATCATCCTGAGGGACTATAGGTATGTGTAGCGGAATACTCCCTGCCACTTGTTCCCAGATAGCCCGGTCACTGCCCTTCAGGCGAAAGCGAGCTCGAAAGAACTCCCACGAAGCTAGCTGACCACCCCAATACCAATCCTCCAAGGTGAGCACAACAGCTCGCCTCCAATGGGCCTCTGCGTCCCGAGCATGCCGATGGCGATAAAGGGCAACAAGTCTTGGGGGGTAGAGGAACCCACAAGAAAGGAGAAGAGTGGTGATAAACTGAGGCATAATCTAGCTGGAAGAGCACACGCACATGATCCCAAGCTCGCAACACCCCCGTGAGAAAAGGGGATGCATGTGGGAAAGGCCGGAGACCATACAACAGTGCCCAAGGCAACTCCACATGCACAGACGGCTTCCCAAATGCCACACAATGGCGAAGAGACTGCAACAACAATGCCGCACCAGGAGAAGATGCTCCATCCTGCAGAATGCTCCAAACAAACTTGGAGACCAACACCTTACTATGCAGTGCCAAATCTAGAATGGCCAAGCCCCCATCCTCCCGGGGGTAGAGACACTTCCACCAAGCCACTTTAACAACCGCCCCTTCATCATCCCCGCCCCACACAAAATTTCGAACAATCTTATCCAAGGCCTGTATCTTACCCTCATGAGCTAACATCGCAGATACATGAGTGCTACAAAGTACTGACTTGGTAATAGTGATCCTACCTGCCATGGACAACTTGCTACCCTTCCACCAATTGAGGTGTTTTACGCAACCCCCAAAATCTCATCCCACACCCTCCCCATGGAAACATCCCCTCCAAAGGGAATACCCAACAGCTTAGTACACACATTACCTGGAAGCACCTTCCAAGGGAATAGAGCCAAACAAGGGGGAGGCGGAGTCAGCTGGGCCCATAATCTTGGAACACTTACCTCAATTCGGAAAGAATGCCCGAGGCCAAGGAGAAAGTATCCAAAGAAACCCTTCACATTCCATAAATTCCTCTCTTACGCCACCAAGAAGAGGAAAGTGTCATCAACAAACCGGTTAATAATCTGCTGGCTACCATCCCGCATCCGGAAGCCCATCCACCACCCCCACCGCTGCAAAGAAAACAAGCCGAGACAATTTCCTCCACCCTGTCGTAAACAAAAGCGGCCAAAGGGCACCCCTCGCACCCCTACGCCTAAGGAGAAAAAGGCGGAGGGTTCACCCTGGCACACCACCATAGCCCATGCTGACCTATGCAGCTTCATGATTGTCTCTGTAAAGCGTGGACCGCAGCCCAACGCTAACATCATGGCAGACAAGAACTCCCAACGGACACTATCGTAAGCTTTGGCGAAGTCAAGCTTAAGCCAAATTTGGATCAAAGTGGACAGTTAGTCTGTGTCTTTGGTGGTACAGCAACTACTGCATATGCGGAATGCGTGTCCTGAGGCATGAGAGTGTATAGCCTAGTGCCATGAGCTTCACTTGAAACAATGCCAACCTAGTTATATTATTGGACGAGAGGATCAGGGTAGATAAATTTCTTCCTGAGCTTGTGCTGGAGCCTATTGAAATTTTTGTTAATGTTGTGGAATGCATGGAGGACAATTTGTAGTAGGTCTAGGGCCTTGTTTACCATTGGCCACCCAAAGTTGATAAGTCTTGAGTCGTACTAAAGTTGTTTGGTTGGCGTCTGGAAGCCGAACTCCAATCAGAGGAAGTTGAGGATACATGGTGGTACTAAGGCCCCATTTGTGACGGTAATAATATTGAATTTTAGTGGGTTTAAAAGGAGCCCAAGAAGATTGACCTCTTAATTGTCGAGATTGTGAATTCTATTGATATCACCGAGGTGCCTTCCAGCTTTAATAAACTCGTGAAGTGAAATCTTCGAGATACAAAACTTAGGGCATGAGGAAGCCTCTACAGAAGTAGGAGCAAGACCAGGAGCAAGAGCAGGAAATGGAACTGGAACTGGAGCAGGAACATGATCGAGAGCATGATCAGAATCTGGGGCATAAACTGGAGCGGAGAAAAGAGTCGAATCAGAACATGGCGCAGAAACAGGAATAACAAGGACGGAATTAAGAGCCCACGATACTGCACGGACTGAAGTCGATGCTGATGCAGAGGCCTGAACTGCAGATTTACGGAACTACAACTAGAACTGGCAAATCGAAATGATCTAGTACGTCAATCAATCTGTGGGTTATGTAGCTCGAGCCAGGGCAGACCCAAGACGACTGGCACATGTGGGCAAGCGATTACATTGAAGGAAATGCTACAAGAAACTTTCTCGAACAAAACTTAAAGAGGCACAGTACATGTGACTGTACCCGAGGAGATCTCTCGGCCATCAATCACTTCGACAGAACTGGGATGCTCAACCTGGCTTCTAGGGATGGCGTGCTTACTGACGAATGCACTACATAAAACAAGCATTTGCGCCAATGCTTTCAACCTTCCAACCTCTGATTTTTTTTTATTTTTTATTTTTTTATTGGAGGAAAGGACACACCCCGCACGGTGAGACTTGCACTCACCCATGCCCACCCGACTGTAGTCAGTGGGATTTGAACCAGTGATTGGATCAGTCGTAAGCCAAAGGTCTAACCACTACTGCCGCGATGGGCACCTCTGATTTCAATGATATAGAGATGAAAAATATCTTGCTGACCTTATCCGATGGAATAAACATGTCAAGAAGTGTGGAAGGAGTCTGAGAAAAGGCGGCCAACCGATGAGATACTCTTACTACTTGGACTGGCCTCTGAAGTTTTTCGACTGATTTGGGTGCTTCACAGAGCATCCACGAGCAATATGACCAGTTCCTCTACAGTACAGGCAAAGATTAGCTTCTCTCTGATGCTGTTTCTCAGCAGCTGATAGAGGTCCTCGATCTGTCCGATAAATCTGCATAGGCTCAGGTCCAGACCTCCTGGATTCTACAGATGAGACCGGGGAAGGCGTAGCTATAGGAGCTTGTGTGATTGGGAAGACCTGACTATGTCTCCCTTGCTTACGTTTGAAGAGCCGATTATCACATCGAACTGCAAATCTGATGGCTTCTTCCAAAGTCTGAGGGTCCTCCATAGACAATAGCATATATTTGACATCCTCACGTAATCCCTTTCGGAAACAATCTAGAAGTCCAACATTATCCCAGGCAGTATCTACTGCAATTTGACAAAAT
The DNA here is from genome assembly GCA_021234155.1 of Isoetes taiwanensis. Taxonomy (NCBI): domain Eukaryota; kingdom Viridiplantae; phylum Streptophyta; class Lycopodiopsida; order Isoetales; family Isoetaceae; genus Isoetes; species Isoetes taiwanensis. The sequence continues at coordinate 6,039,981 of JAJEKV010000051.1, forward strand.
TCTAATGCATATAGAGTGAAGCTGGACGAGAGTCTTGCCTTAGATTGCAAGGATTTGTGACTGCTATGCGCTGACGATCAGTGTCTCCAAAGCATGTCTCGAGCTCTATAGTGAAAGCAGCAAAATCTTGCAACTCCAGAGCTCCTTTCTCCAATAAAGGAGCAAGCCAACTTAGAGCTGGCCCTGTAAGGAGAGAACTAATCAGCCCAACTTGTTCCTGGGCCATGGGATATCTATGAGAGTGGAGCTGGATCACAAGTCTGATCTGATTCAAGAAACCACCAAGCTTGGACCGAGTGTCATCAAACTTCTCTGGCAGCTAATCTTAGGCTCTGATAGCCTCAATCCAGAGCTAAAAGCAGATTCATGTGAAGCAACACGTTCCTTAAAACTCTTTATTGTCCAACTACAACTGCTGGCATAGTTGAACAAGCTGCTGGACGTACTGTAATAAAGTCGAAACCTCCTCCATAGAAATAAAATCACCAAATACGAGCAAAAAAATGCTTAGGATCAGAGCAAACAAGAACTGATTAGGGATTCCGGTTCATACTATCATGAACCTACGCGAAAACAAGAAACATACGTGGAAAATATGCAAGAAATATGAAAGAAATACGCCAAGATCGGCAAAGAATCTGATATATATCAAGAGTACAATGGCCCGAATGCAAGCAGGAACACGAGACAGATGCCTAAAAGGCTCAAGACTGGCATTGAACTTGAATAGTTTGATAAGAAGGAGGTGCCTCCTTATATATCTAGGCCAACAGTCAGGATCATGCCACTCCAATGGATGAGATCATGTTGTGCATGCATGTACGTTCTAGACATGCAAAAGCTCAACTTTAGCAGCAATATTGGGATATGGTTGACTATGTGAAGATGGCATGGATGGAGCGAGATCAACATCATGTTTAGTAGCGTGGACATTCGCAAGCGTGTGTCCTTTAGTAGCTTGCATCAAACAAATCATGCTCTGTCATAATTTAGGCACATGTGAGGCATGAGTTTTTCCAAATTCGGATCAAAGTGGACAACTTTAGTCTAAGTCTTTGGTGGTACAGCAGGTACTACATATGTGGAATGCGTGTCCTGAGGCATGAGAGTGTATAGCCTAGTGCCATGAGCTTCACTTGAAACAATGCCCACCTAGTTATACTGTTGGATGAGAGGATCAAGCATACGATAAATTTCTTCCTGAGCTTGTGCTGGAGCCTGTTGAATTTTTTGTTACTGTTGTGGAATGCATGGAGGACGATTTGTAGTAGGTCTAGGGCCTTGTTTACCATTTGCCACCCAAAGTTGGTAAGTCTTGAGTCGTACCGAAGTAGTTTGGTTGGCGTCTAGAAGCCGAACTTTAACCAGAGGAAGTTGTGGATGTATAGTGGCAGTATGGCCCCATTTGTGACGGTGATAACACTGAATTTTAGCGGGATCAAAAGAAGATGACCTCTTGGTTACTGAGGTTGTAAATTCTATTGATATTACCGAGGTGTGTTCTGCACTTAAAAAACCATCTTTTGTCAAAAAGGCATAGGATGAGCATGGTCGCACTCTTCCGTACTATGATTGCACATATTGCAATGTTTGCAATGAGGAGGTCTGTTGGTGGAATTACAGTCATTTGCAAGATGCCCTTATCAGATGTGTCACCAAATTTGATAGCATTGAGATTGAGATGACTGTTGAGATTGCATGGAAGTCTGAGAAACTATCACCGGTTGCATAAATGGAAGATCTGAAAGAGGGACAGCACGGAGGATACATTGACAGACTTGAATAAATCAGACAAGTGTCTGACTCTTAGTCAGAAATTGCAGACCGTAGGATCAAGAAAATGCAGAAATTGATTAAATTTAAGGAGCGCTTGGAACTAGATGAGCTTCTGATGAATTTATAAATGGATCTTATAAATGGATCTTATAAATGGATCTTATTATGAAGAAGTTGCAACAAGAAGTGATAGAAAAGCATTAAATTGTTGTAAGAGTCACACAAAAGTCAATCAAGAAGAAAGTGGAAAGGGAAAACAAGAACACTGAAAGGAAGAACTTCCACGATAAACGCAACTACAAATTTGCAAGCATCCACACCAAAAACAATTTCGCCGCCAACATCAACAAACTGTCTTGAAACTGCCACAAACTCGTTTCTTTTTTTTTCTTTTTTTTTTTTTGAAGGAAAGAAAATTTTATTAAAAGATAGGAAGAATTAGAACATAGGTCTCACATAGACCAGATAAAGTTTAAGCACAATAGATCTCATATAGATCAGATTTCATATCCATAAGTTCTGTACTAATCTGCGCCTTTCTCAACATCTTCTTCTATCTATCCAGTACTACATGATTAGAACCAATCTTCCTGTTTAGATAAAGTACTACAGGAGCTTAGCACAAACTTTCCAGAAACTGCAGATAAGTCTTGAACGCTCCAAAAATCCTCTTGCAAAACTAAAAATGAAGAGAAAAGAGCTGAAGAGTAATCTGATCAATTCTTTCGCACTGCTCAGAGAAGCCCAACTGCTTCAAACTATGATCTAATTCTGCAATTTTTCTACAGAATGCAGAATTTAAAAGGAGATGCTGCATTGTGGGGATGTGCCAATCAGCCAACCTGCAAAGCTAGACACACAGCCCAGCACCAAAACTTCCCTTAAATTTTGGTTCATGATATCTGGATTGATATGGAAGCGTCTTCCTGGACATAGTTATATCCCTAGCTCGGCAATCTCAGAAAAATTAAGCATCCTGTTTCAAAACTGTAAAATCGAAATCAAGAATTTACTCTGACTCCTTCCAAAACAACATCCTTAGATCTTTCCACTAGAAAGAAAGAGCAAGAGGAAGGGGAAAAAGCCAGTATTCAGAAGATCCACCATACATTAGACTGCCCAGAATAGATTTACATGAGAACTGCTCTCTTTATGTTTCTGCTAAAAATCTGCTACCTTATAGGCCGTATGCCTTTTCGGATCTTGCTCTAAACAAGAAAATGATAAATTCCAGGAAACTTACATGATCTTGCTCATCAGCTTTAGCAAATCGGGCCACGTTAGTGGCATCAGGCAAAAAACATTAGGACCGCCTTGAAGCAGTTTTAAGCAAGCAATCCGGAACATTCTTTACAGATAAGAAAGATTCACCTGAACTGGAATGGCAAAACCCCGCTAGTATCCGATTCTATCTCTGATCTGCAAGGAGTGCTGAGGAAGTGCCGGAATAGGGGAAGAGGAGGGCGGTGTCCTCTCCCCTTGCCGCCCTAGCCGCAGGCGGAGGCAACAGCGCCAAGAACCCGACCCATCAGATCAGTCATTTTCCATCCTCGTTTCTTGCTTCAAAGATGAACAAACTTATCAGGCTCTTTTAGCACATAGCTTTTAGATTTTAATTCTATTTTATTATGTTATAAGCCATATGCTTTTATTGCAGGTATTCCAAAATCCTGATAATTCCTTAAGTCAATTCTTGAAGCCTAAATCTTAAATTTGGATTGTTTCCAGATGTTAACATTTAGTGATTCTGTAAACCTTTCCCAGATTTGGTTTATTGCTGGAGAATGTTCTCCAATGGTTACATTGAATTACCTTTAAACCAACATTTTCCTTCGAAACCAAAAGCCAAACTTTGAATAGTTGTGTTAAGTTGCCTTAAAGTATTTTAAGGTGTTTACCTCTTAATTCCTTTTATTTTCAAAAACTAAAACTTTGTTGTAAGAATTGCCTTGTGTTTTTATTTCTATGTTACTACCTTTTAAGACAACTGTTATGTCTGCAGCATAATAGTTGGTCTTGTAATTTTTCAGCCTTAAGGGCTGGACAAATTTCTAGCCTAAAGGGCTGGATTTGATTATTTCTGATTGTGGACTCAATCAGGGTTGCAACCATGGACTTGGGTGTGTTAAATTTGCCATAAAATTTCTTGATCGAGGACGATCAATTCTGGGAAGGGGAGGATTTGATATGGGGGTGCTCGGGGGAATGGCTGTGGGGGCAAGAGAATGAGAAAGAAAGTTAATAATGTCGAAGCCAAAACCTTGTAAGTAACTTCTAAGTCAAACCTTTAGGGCTTATATATAAGTAAAATAGGACCTTTATGCAAATGGGCATTTAAGAAAAGCCTTTAAATAAGATGGGCCTTTCAATCTATTATAAGACCACGAACCTTTTTAAAAGGGAAGCCAACAAAAAAGTTTTAGCATGATAGACTATATAATGGGATAAACCTGTGGATATTCAGAAAGAGAGGCATCGGACATCAGTGATTTGGGGTGAACAGATCGTGACAACTCCTCAAACTAGGCGGACATATTGGCGAGCAACAATAGGACAAGGGCGAACAACTACATGAACTCTAGGACGAGTAATTGTTGCCGATTTTTGCCATTTGACGATTTGAGAGCAAATCCGATCCAGCTCCAGCAAACCAGCTCATGCTCCTGTGAATGCCTTGCTGATCTCCTCAACTACTCTCTGATACTTAACCCAATCTCTATGGCTTTGATTTGATGAATCCTGGAGAATAATTCTATTGTGGATTGATTATTTGAAGAAATCTTCAATTCTTTGAGAATTCCTAAATAAACTGGCATAGTCAATTCTTAAGCCCAACCTTCCTTTTAAACTTGTGATTTTGTTAGAGATGGTTTTCTCTAGTGGTCGAGTTGTTTTACCCTTAAGCCGTTTTTCTCGGAGATTCTCTTGCTCAGGATAGCCTAGTTAGGTGGTGAGCTTTGCCCTTAAGCTGTGGATTTGTGCTTATTTGTTCTATTTCTTGATGACTGTTTTGTAGATATAGCTTGGAGCTTACATATTTGTATCAGATATGGTGCTCCATTTAGCGTGGTAAAAAAAAATGTAGATTTTGACTTGAGGCTGTGAATGTCTATTGAGAACAGTTAGAGCTTCAAACTCTTCATTATATGCTTCCACACTCTGATCTTGCATAGATTTGCCTTTAGCACTGCCCAAAATAGGATAGGAAAGTTTTAGATTGAGAATAGTAACAGGGACGGAAGGGATGGCCGAATTCTCGGAAGCATAAGTGGCAACATTAGGAATGGGTACATGACCAAAGTATGGTTCCTGATGAGAAAACGAAAGTTAAGCAAAAGCAACAGGTGGTTGCGAGGGAGCAGTGGACAGACCAAAACTAGGAGGTGCCAAGAAGATAGGATCCTTGAAGTCGGGATTGGTATCACCTGGGTTACCCTCAATGTTTTGTTGAACATCACCCATATTATAAGCATTGACAGGTGACTGAACAGACAGAGAAGATTGAAACTCATTGACATAAGTGGGGCCAAAAGAAACTTGAGAGAAGGCTATACCATGATGTGGTGAAGAGGGTTGCGAAGGATGTGGAGACTACGGAGGAGCAATATGGATATAGGTGGAGTTTGATAATAGTGTGAAGTTTGCTCATGGATGGGAGTGAGATTTAGTAAAGGTGGTTGAAGGTAATTTTGACAATGTGGTGGAGATGAAGGGTGCGAAGAAACCTGAGGTGTAGAAGGAGCGGACTGGATACACAAGCGTGGCCGACCTCCTTCAATATCATAGTCTCCTATAAAGGGGTCACGGTTAGATTTTGGGCATTGATGGCATTCAAGACGAGCACAAGGCCCCCAAAAAGTAACTCGCATTCATAATCATGATGGAAACCAGTATAATGGTGGTTTTTAGTACATGCAACTCGTAATGTCAATGAAAACTAGATGACTTTTATGGTTTTGTAATATCACTACTAGTTTGATCATAGTTTTTATACTAATTCTATGTCTTACACTAGTTTTTTAAAATTATTGCTAGTTTAGGAGGTGATTTTTGAGCCTACATTGTCAATATTATAATCTACGATGATTTTACATACTGGTTAGCATGATCAGATACATGGTTTTAACCTAGTTTCAATCCTCCCAAGCTTTTCTTATTAGTTCAAGAACCATGTTTAATTTTGGAAGTGTGTTATATGTTTTTGGCACATGCTTATTTACTATGCATGTTAGCAGGCTATTATGTTGGTTTATGATGTTGTTTTTTTACACAGTTTTTTCAATCCTTAAAATCACTACGGACTTTGAGCATAGTTTCTTATATGAATTAGTAATTCCAACGATTATATCTATTTTTGCACTCCCTTTAGAGCATGATCCTTATTCGTAAAACTCATGTTATGTACATCGACTTGTCTACTAGTTGCATGGTGTGGTCTATGTTTTCATTGCCTCCATTCGCACAGGTGCCCACCATCTTCGTGATCGAGGCGGGCGGTGGGATTGGGGGCCCCCGCCGATTGCAGGCTCTGCTGTCGCTTTGTCAAGCGGGTGCCATTGAGGATGAGTCTCACACTTTCCGTGAGTTGCCCAAATGGTCTCCAGGGCGGATCCGGCCCCTTGAAATGCCCCTTAGGACTTTGCCCTTGCATTTGCTGATGAACACACCGTCAGTACGTGCCCTGGGGTCGTACATTCAGGAGGTATTGGACCTGCGAGGTCACCTTTGCCCCCGCCTGGCTGCCCGCTGATTAGGCACTACGGGTGTGGTGCATGACTGTATATATTTGGGTGTTTCTGCATTTTATATGTTAGGACAGTTTGTCAGCAGGCTGATTGCTGCTACGGTTTTTCCCTCGAAAACACTTCGAGGCGGGGGTTTTTTAATCTGGGTAGTAATCCGCTTGCTGCGTTTTTGTATTGGGTCCCATAGACTGATTGGTCTCCGTAAACGATAAAAGTACCTTCCTTCCTTCCTTCCTTCTACCATTATATGTAGCATAGTTTTATGTTGGGCCAAGTGTATATTTGTACTTATAGTTGCCAATGTATTCTTTGTGGTATAGTATTTAGTATCCATAGAGTGCACATTTTGTATGAGGATTATTTTAAGTGTTTATCATGCATGATTTAGAGGTCCCTTGCATAATTGGAGTGATAAGGAGCTCTAGAGGTATGGTGTAGATAATAACCCTTTTGCTACCAACAATGTATCTTTCTAGTGAAAGTTGAGGTCATAACTGACTTGTGACAGGGATATCTAGTGTCCTAATGCAAAACTCTATATAATGTTATGTTCATAAGCCGTTTCTTCCTTATAATTAGCAATGTTCAATTGTAGATGAATGGCCAGAGAAACAATGTGGTGAATCGATGATACATTTCTCCATTCTCATTTCTAATTAACCTTATTTTAGAAGTGCGTATATCACTTAGCCAAACCGAACTTACTAAATGTCAAGAAAGTACATAAGATCCTTTTTTTTAAACTCAAACAATATTCATACCCATTGTACCATCTAGCAAAAGACAATAGATGTTTAGATATTGAACTTCACCTAGGCAGCAACTTAGAATAAAACATGCTTCACTTTCATGCAATAAAGAGTTATGAGAAATGCAAAAGCAATCTTGAATTCAAAGCATGATCATAATTGCATATATTCACATTATATTAACTTCTAGGGGAATGGAGCTGGCTTGTCTTTGGCTGAATGTAGATGCCTAGTTGGCAGTTCTTATTTATACTCTCAGATCTGATCGGATCGCCAAGAAATCATATGAGCTCTATGAATAACAATTTTCCTTGGCATTGTTTCATTCGATCGTTTGATAAGGACCTATATTTAGCTATAAGTATCAATGGTCATATGAGTACCAACGATTTTCTCATGAAATTGCTAGGTCAAATATGCATGAGCATTCATTCATTAAAGAAATTCGCTAGATCAAAGACTCATAATGACGCGATCGTTGACCTTCAAGTCTAGAATCGCATCACAAATATATGACTTTGTTATTTTTTCAAGCCATGATACAAGCCATTCAATATAGTGGCGACAACTCACATGTTTTTTTTTAAAGCCATTATAAATATAAGCCATTTAACATGCAAAACACAATTTATTTATCATTCCAACTCTCTCAAATTAATTTATTGAAACCTTTTTACATTGTTCTCCATATCTTCGCCTACATCACACAGAGCAACATGTCATTTCCGAAATCCAGCAATAGGTTTAGAGCATCATGTCATTTCCAAAATCCAGCAATAGGTTTAGAGCATCCGACGATAGAATAGCTCGGATGTAGCATGCTTCCAAAGTTGAATCTGGACCTGTCACTAGGTTATTCGCCTTTGAACCTTAGTCCTTAATTTTAAACAATACCAGAAGGTTGAAATTTCAACCATGTACTATTAAACATCAAATGCAATGTGCATATGAAATACTTCAGCGATCAATCTACTGATCCCACTGTTCAAATGGTAGCTCATGTCCTAAGAAACGTCTTCGAAAAGAAAAAATAACCATCCCCCGAACGGATGTGACAAGCCCCAAATTTTCCCCTTTCTGACGTAGGCGGGCGACGGGGAAATGAAGTGTCACCCCAGATCGGCTGTTCCGATAAGCTTGAAATGTTCAATTTACTCTTAGACCAATCAGTAGGACCAACAGAGCCAAACTCGACTCGCCATGGGCAATTACTAGTGGACCTTTCGCTCAACATGCTCGTCCCTGCCTACTAGTGTAATAAACATAGCATGCAAGTTTGGAACTGGTATCTGGGAGGGGTTTTATTGTTCTCCCTTCCTTCGAACCCTCAAGGAAACCCTGCATGCAAGCTCCGAGCCACTTCAAAGGCAGGGAGGGCTGCCAAAACGCAAACCCTACAGATTTTGTAGGGTTTAAGTATCAGGTACCAAAGATGCTCCATCTACTAATCCCACCGTTCAAATGGTAGCTCATGTCCTAAGAAACGTCTTCGAAAAGAAAAAATGGCCATCCCCCGCACGGATGTGACAAGCCCCAAATTTTCCCCTTTCCGACGTAGGGGCACGACAGGGAAATGAAGTGTCACCCCAGTTCGGCTGTTCCGTTCAAAGCATCCAGTTTACTCTTAGACCAATCAGTAGGACCAACAGAGCCAAACTCAACTCGCCATGGGCAATTACTAGTGGACCTTTCGCTCAACATGCTCGTCCCTGCCTACTAGTGTAATAAACGTAGCATGCAAGTTTGGAACTGGAGCCTGGGAGGGTTTAATCTAAGCCATTTAATAACACCTCATAATCTCAACCTTCTATTGCACCACTTAATCTCAACCTTCCATCTCCACCACTTCATCTTGAACCTCTATTTGCACCACTTCATCTTGGCCTTTCATCCCAATCATATAATTTTAACCATTGCCCAAACAGTTAACCATTCCCCGAACAATTAAGTATATGATCTCACAACATTACGGTGCCACTGTTGATAAGTTGCCTTCAACACAAGGTCTCTCTCCATGTTCCCGCTTGCAACTGGTCTAACTTTCACCATAAAATCTTAGACCATTTATCACCATCACTTACCATTGCTCAGACAATTATGCGGTCTTCAACATTATGGTTTCAACGTCGACGAGTTGCTTTCAACACAAGGTCTAATTTCCCCATGTTCCCTCTTGCAATTAGTCTAACTTTACTACCACAAAATCTAGACCATTACATCATTGCCCAAACATTAAAAATAATGGGTCCCTAATGTTGGCCAAATGTAACATTTGAGCCAACATGAATGCCCAAACAAACACGGCCGGTCCCTTCGGCCGCGTTTGTTTGGGGTGTCTATAGTTTTTTTTTGGCCATCGGATGCTGGCATATCTCACAGCATATGCCATGGGGCGGAATTCCAGCCCTCAAGTGCAAGTCAAGATGGGGTCAAAACCCCCATATTTGACTTACCCCTAACATTCCACTAAACCATTGAATAAATACAATATCTCAAAATTAGCAGCTTGACCAAATAAAAAATCGACACCTATCTAGCCAGGAATAGCAGCATGCGCCATCTGCGGCCCGCCCATGTGAAGCGCAGCCCTCCCGACCACACAAATGCAGGAATCTAAACCCTAGATTCCCCTGTTTGGAATCTTGGGTGCCAGCATCAACTTATACGGTATTTACATACGGGGTAAAAGCATGTTAGGGTGTACCACTTTTGGAACCTGCAAAAGTACATACACTAGGTACTTTAGAACTGGGTACTTTCTCATGTTTATTTTCATTAAAGCTAGTACAAATATCCAAAATAAAAGTCAAGAACACATTAATATTCAAAGTTAAGATAAAGATAATGCTACCGGAGACCAAAATATATATAAAAGTTCTAGAATGTACCTTTTATTGGGATATTACATAGGTACCCAGTACCCAGTCCTGGGTACCTTTTTAGGTACTTTTTTGGTCACTAAATAATACTTTTTAAGGGACACCCTAACATGCTTTTACCCTACGGATACAACACCAAACCATGCAAAATCTTATGTTACACAAAAATACGGTTTCTGATTTCGGCAAGATTATACATTTTAGGCGTAGGACTTGGCAAGGGAAAAAAATTGAGGCATTTAATATGAAATTGAAAGGCTTAAGATAAAATAGGTGGATCACAGGGGAAGTTATCAGCCATATGACAGAATAGGGCAAATAAGGCAACGGGATGAAGCAGATATGGCGGAAGAGTGCAGGTGGATCTCGGATAAGGATACAACAGAGCAGAAGGATATCTTTTGGAAGAACCAAGGTTTGCAGGCAAAGTAGAGCAAAAAGCTTGTGCTGGATTCATAGATATGACATAATTTTCTTGCAAATCCGGCCTTTGTTGTGCAGGTAAGCATAGAAAAGCAGAGCAAATACATGGCTATGGAGATTTCCTGGCAAATCCGGCATTTTTTGTACAGGTAAGCATAAAAAAGCAGAGCAAATACATGGCTATGGCGATTTCCTGGCAAATCCGGCATGAAATAAGGATGTGGGAGACTAATGTGCTTTGGAATGCCTTTGGTAATGGTTTTGAAGCTACATTTTCCTTAGAATTTGGAACACTTAATAAAGAACACAAGGCTCAAGGTCCTGAAAGTAACCAGGTTCTAGCGACGCCAGATGAGCAGCCAAGCTATTTGTATGTATAATGATGTTTCTGTGAAGGTTTATCTCTATTGCCGCTTCCTTCATGTTGTTCCCCTCATTAGGACAATGCCTCGTGAAGAAGATGAAAAAATAGAAAAACGTCAATTCAACATTGGGAAGAGCAAGGTGCTTAGTTTGATGCTAAAAAATTTGCAAGTCAATCTGAAACAAAGAGTTGGATTTCTGTTGGGTAACAGAATTCTAGCATTTAATTTTCCAGAAATTACTTGCCCATAAATGGAAGTAAAGTTTGCAATAAAAATGTATCTGAAAAACTGTCAATCCTGCCTGAGGACTAGGTCACTAGGATTAAGTTGGGCTTCCATGTAGACGGTTTTCGTGTGTGTAGGAACAACATAGCCAGCAGATAATTCATTATCAATACACAGGGAGTTGAACCCAGGTATCCAGATATATAGCGATAAGGATTTAAAGATTCACAGCAGACATTTCATAACAAGTAATATGGTAATGAACCAGAGTTATATTCCATAGTTTCAGATCATGAATACACAAAATATTCATAGCACTTATCTCATAAACAAGCCATAAACACAGTAATGGAAATGCATCACAACAAGCTTCATAATAAACAAGAATCATATTCATAGTTTAGATTTGCATAACGGAATAATGAACAGACTTATCTCGTAACAGCCACAAAACTATCAGATCTGCTGGAGACTCTTCATGGTTCTACACTGGTCGGCTGCCCTAAATGCTCAAACTCTATCTTCTCTGATCTAAATGTCCCTTCCGGAATCTGTCTGCTCCCAATCCGACTTCTCTCTCAGAATCCCTTGCCCTATCTGATCCATTCCTGCCCTTTCAAATCCGGTGGCTGCTCTCCTATATCCGCTCCTCTCTTCCCTGATCGGCTCCTCCTTCCTCTGCTCCTCCAACCATAACCCTTTTTCTGCTTTTTTCAAAGTGGGTCTAATATTGCCTAAATCAGCCAATATATCATAAGTAGGCATGTCTTTAGAAAGTTTCAGAATTTTCTTGTACTTCCTTCTACTCCTTGGTTTCCTAAGTTGCTCTCCAGACTCCTTCTCGTTTGGAAAAGAGGAGTTTCCTGCATCCATAATGCCTTTAAGTTCCTTAAATGTGGGTGTGTCATGCAAAGTCTCTTGGGGTGTGTTTTGGGTGTCACCCAATCCTAAGAATTCGGGCTTTTCAAATCTCACACGTCTACTCCTTCTCTGATTATTAGGATTTAATTGCGTCTGATAGATAGGGCATGAGTTTTCCTCTATTGGTTCACATAAATTAGAGTCAAGGATTTTTTCTTTCCCCTTAGATCCGTTTTCCATAGATCGCGGTGGCAATACATGTGGACACCTATCTTGTGAGTGTAACCCCTGGGTATTGCAAATGCCACACACAGGTTCAAAACCTACTTCTTTTCGTGGATTGGGACAATTAGGAGCTATGTGTCCCTCTTCCTGGCATCTGAAACATCTAATAGGCTGTTGGGATGTAGACGGTTTTCGTGTGTGTAGGAACAACATAGCCAGCAGATAATTCATTATCAATACACAGGGAGTTGAACCCAGGTATCCAGATATATAGCGATAAGGATTTAAAGATTCACAGCAGACATTTCATAACAAGTAATATGGTAATGAACCAGAGTTATATTCCATAGTTTCAGATCATGAATACACAAAATATTCATAGCACTTATCTCATAAACAAGCCATAAACACAGGCAGTTTGGCAATAGGAATCACATTCATAGTTTTAGAATTGAATAACAAAATACTTGATAGACTTATCTCTGAACAGCGAATGCCTCTCAAAGCGATCTGCTTCCCATGCATCTGGTCCATCCGGAATCCCTAAACTCTGGTCTGATATGCTTATGCTCTTATCTCTGAACAGCGAATGCCTCTCAAAGCGATCTGCTTCCCATGCATCTGGTCCATCCGGAATCCCTCCGCTTCAGTCCGATATGCTTACGCTCTAATCTGGCCTCCTCACAATCTAATCGGCTCCTTCCCATACATTTCTGAGATTTGTTGCCCAACTCTGGTCGGATCCCTTGTATGCTCAGATCTACGGGTCTGCCTTCTCCTCTGATCCATTCCTGCCCTTACAGATTCGCTGGCTGCTCTTCTATCTCCGCTCCTCTCTTCCCTGATCGGCCCAGACTCCGCAACCGTAACTCCTCCTTCTGCTTTTTTCCTTTTCAATTCGAAATAGGGCTTTTGTTCTTAGCCCTTAGATCCAAGAAATCTCCACCATAGATTTTCTTTTAACAATACATACTTCCACCATTAAAATAATATCTTTTCAAAGTTCACAAATTCAGATAGCAATCAAATATGCCAATATGACCGATTTTACACAACTTGCAAAGGTAAGAGCACATGGCAATGCTCTCGGAATCACGTTTTCACCCAAAATGCACAATTTTGAACAAATTATTCCTTCTACATTATTCCCCTAACAAAAAACTCGACGTCCCGACGAGTTCTTCAAAATAGTTCTTCATGATCAAAATATTTTCTTCCAAACCATTGCCTCCATCGGCGATTCTATGGCTTCTCCGAATATAAAATACTTCCAAGGGTGGCAAATCCCATCTAGGTCAGGACTCTCTCTCTACTGCAACCTCAGTATGGCGCTCCATCCCCCCACTCTTCCTTCTACCTTTTGGATTATTTGTTTATTGGACTCTTTTTACTACACTTCTTGCTGGGATGGGAAAATGGCCAACAATATGGGAAATGGGAAAACAACGATAAAGAAAACAATGGACATGGTTGGTAGGCCAACTAAAAATAGATGAACATGAAATGATAGAAAAAAAAAGGATGCTCTGCGCAAAAAAAAACAACGTTAGTAGAGCATATGGTCGCTAAGATGGTGAAGCCGATTCTGCAAGCACTTTATGAGTTGAAGGATATGAATGAGTGTAGATGAATGAATTGAATAATCACGGAGAAAAGCAGATGACCCTGTCATGGTAACAATATCAAAAAATTAGTACAATAATTGCTGCCTGGTGGTAAAGCTTATATGGCAGACTTTGATGTATTGAATGGGGTGGATGAGTGTACAATGAAATGGGTTGATTCTCATGGAGAAAAAGCAAATGCACCTGTCAATGGAAACAAAAATAGTTAACAAACAAGATGCTGCCTTGATGCGGAGCTGATTGGCAGTCTTAATGGATTGAGGTGAACAAAAGGATAGAAAATGAGATGAATTTGATATAGCAATGGAAGACAAACTGATGGATTATCAGAAAAAATGATTTTTTATTTATTTTTTGTATGTATTTTTTTTTTTTTTTTTTTTTTTTTTTTTCTTCAACAATAATACTACCCCCCTTTTATTTATTCATCGTCCCGATGAATACTACACCTTATTTGATGGATGGTCGCTATTTGTTCGCATATGATACACTTTGAGTCGCGCACCGTTCACTCGTGTGGGAAGCTCATTTCCTACAAAATCTTTTAGTAATACAGATCCATTATCATATATTTCTTTGACAATATAAGGACCTTTCCAACGCATCCTGAGTTTACCCGGTTTCTTCCAATGCTTACTATCATAAAGTAGAACTAAGTTACCTTTATCGAAGTGTTTATTGTTTCGATGCCGATCATACCATGCTTTGCGACGTTGTTGGATTGCTTCCCGTGACATATAAGCATATAGTCTGCTTTCATCAAGGGCTTCTAATTGTGCTAATCTTGCTCGCAAACTACCATCCCTAAATTTATGTTCAATAGCGATTCTCAAGGATGGGAGTTCTAGCTCAATAGGAACTATAGCTTCTTGCCCATATACTAATTTAAAAGGTGTAGCATTTGTTGTAACTTTATGTGCAATGCGATAGGCCCACAACGCATCGAAAAGGCGTTTATCCCAATCTGTGCGGTTGGCATTACAAATTTTGGTAATTATGGTACATAGGGTTTTATTTGTACGCTCCACCGGCGTTTCTTGGCGTGGATGATATGGAGTTGTCTTTCTATGTTTCACCCCATATCTATTAGTTAAAGCTTCAATAGTATCATTAAGGAAATGCTTACCTCTATCGCTAACCAATTCCAAAGGACAGCCAAAACGTGTTATGATATTTTCGTACAAGAATATAGCCACATTATTGGCCGTATCTTCCCTAAACGCACGTGCTTCCACCCACTTGGTAACATAGTCAGTACAAACCAAAATATATTTATTACCAGTATGCATAGCAGATGGCTTGATTGGTCCTACAAAATCGATTCCCCATTTTTCAAAAGGCAAGATAGGCATTGGATGTAAAGGCATAACGTCTCTGTTAGAAGGCTTCCCCACCCTTTGACATACATCACAATGTCTAATATACTCCCTAACATCAGCATGCAATTTAGGCCACCATAATCCAGCTTGAAGAATTTTCTTAATAGTAGTATCTATAGAGAAATGCCCAGCACTAGGTCCATCATGACATGATTGCAACACAGCTCTAATTTCATGTGGCATTATGCATCGTCTCAACACATCATCATGACCTAATTTATATAATTGACCCGCAACAAGTGTATATGGCTTTGATTGAATTATTAATCGTCTTTTACCAACAACACTCATACCTTTCCGGAAATTCCCCACAGTAGATAAATAAGGCGCTTAATAGATTCATACCATTCGGTGCGGCTTCTCTGAGAAAAAGAGTACTTCATCCGACAAACAATCTGAATATCTCCTTCTTCTTTTTGGTCCGGAATTCTTGACAAATGATCAGCTGCTGAATGTATCTTCCCAGCTCGTACAACAATTCGAAACTTGAATTCCTGCAATAACAACAACCAACGAGCAATCCTTCCCGTGCGGCAAGGCTTGTTGATCAAATACTTCAAAGGTTGGTGGTCAACAACAAATGCAAATTCATTAGCAAGGAGATAATGCCTAAATTTTTGGATCGAAAAAATCATGCCAAGTGCCTCACGTTCAGTAGTAGAGTAGTTACGCTTTCGGCTTTAGTTAATTGCCTACTTGCATAGAATATGGGATGATCGATATTCTTTTCATCAGCTTGACACAAAATACTGCCTATAGCATAGTTTGATGCATCAATCAACACATGGAATTCTTTAGACCAATCTGGAGACTTTAAAATGGGTGATTTAACTAGGGCTAGTTTTAGTTCTTCAAATGCCTTTTGACATGCATCATTCCAATCATATTCCTTTGATTTTCGCAACAACTTAGTAAGTGGCAAAGCTCGTTGTGCATAATGATCAATAAAGCGCCTATGATATCCTACGTGCCCTAGAAAAGCTTGCAACTCTTTAACACTCGTTGGAGGCTGCAAATCAAGGATTTTAGAAGTTTTGTGTGGGTCAATCGTAAGTCCATGTATCGATACAACAAAACCTAGCAAAACACCATGTGTAACCACAAAAGCACATTTTTCTGGGTTCAAGGAGATTCCAAATTCCCTACAACGCTGAAAGCATAACTCCAACTTACTCAAATGATAACTCAAGGATCCAAACACAGCAAAGTCATCTAGGAATACCTTCATAAAATCTTGCACAAACTCCTTGAAGGCTTGCGTAATAACCCGCTGGAACGTAGCAGGAGCGTTACATAAACCAAAGGGCATCACTCGATAAGCGTAAGTTCCCCAAATAGTTACAAATGTTGTCTTCTCCCTATCTTCTGGTCTAATCAATACTTGGTTATATCCCGAGAATCCATCCATAAATGAATAAACCTCTTGACCCGCTACAGCATCTAACACTTCGTCTGTGAAGGGAATAGGAAAATGGTCTTTTCGAGTGGCATCGTTTAGCTTCCGATAATCAACACATACACGTATTTTCAAATTTTTCTTATAAACACACACGATAGGTGATACCCATTCACTATAATCTACAGGGTAGATAAAGCCAACCTTAAGCAACTTATCAATCTCCTCCTTAACTGCTTTGGCAAATTTAGGATTAAGTCTATAAGGTTTTTGCACTACAGGTTTAGCATTATCATGGAGCTCAATCTTATGCATACATAAGGACGGGTTAATGCCCTTCAAATCATCATATGACCACGCAAAAATATCGTGATATTTTGAAAATAAGGCAACACAATTATCATACAAATCCCCAGTGACGTTAGCCCCTAACTTTATTGTCTTTACTTCTCCTCCTTTCCCAAGGTTAATTTCTTGCACTTTAGGAGGCTGTGAGAAGGTTTCATATTGACTAATTTCATGCGCAGGCTTCTTTTCCACCTTGATCTCTTGAATTGTGCACTTTGTGAAATAATCAGGATATTTATCTTGTTTAATATCTTCTTCTTCTTCTTCACATTCCTTCTCCACTTCAACTTGGTTAACATCTATAACACCCATGAAATTTAGAATTGTATCCTCCAGATCTACAACCGCGTCATCATTAACTCCGTACACACCTTCTTCTTTCAAGGTCATATCCTCTTGTGGCTCACTAGAGGATGCTACATTTGCATATGCACTATCTGGATTATAATCAGGATCATCGTCATCACTACTTTCACTATCATCGTCACTGGAATCAGATTCTACTTCAAATTGTGCGACAGCTTTTGGCATTTCACTCACCATAATTTCCACCCTATTATTTCCATCACCGATAACTAAAATCCCTCTATGCCAATGGGTGTATTGCTTTCGCCTAACAACCATGGTCGGCCTAATAATAATGGATAAGAACATACCGTGGTGGTAGCTTTCAGAACTACATAATCCACATGGAATATAAGATTTGCAATCATGGTTTTTACACTGGTAATCATGCCTAAAGGTTTTACTCGTTTTTGATCAGCCATCCTTACTCTAAAATAGACAGGAGAAGGTGCAGGTAAGTCTAATCTTCGAAGAGTTTCTTCTGGCATAATGTTAACCCCAGATCCGCCGTCAATCACAGCAGAATCTAGCCCTATATCCCCTATAACAACATGCACAGATGGCGATTTCATATCAAAACAAAGAGGGCCATATGGAATTAACAGATCGCCCTTTTGCAATCGTTAGAGCATGACCACTTCCATTCTACATGGAGGGATAAAGACAACAGTTGTGCAAAAGTGATAGTGGGTCTAATATTGCCTAAATCAGCCAATATATCATAAGTAGGCATGTCTTTAGAAAGTTTCAGAATTTTCTTGTACTTCCTTCTACTCCTTGGTTTCCTAAGTTGCTCTCCAGACTCCTTCTCGTTTGGAAAAGAGGAGTTTCATGCATCCATAATGCCTTTAAGTTCCTTAAATGTGGGTGTGTCATGCAAAGTCTCTTGGGGTGTGTTTTGGGTGTCACCCAATCCTAAAATTCGGGCTTTTCAAATCTCACCGCGTCTACTCCTTCTCTGATTATTAGGATTTAATTGCGTCTGATAGATAGGGCATGAGTTTTCCTCTATTGGTTCACATAAATTAGAGTCAAGGATTTTTTCTTTCCCCTTAGATCCGTTTTCCATAGATCGCGGTGGCAATACATGTGGACACCTATCTTGTGAGTGTAACCCACGGGTATTGCAAATGCCACACGGTTCAAAACCTACTTCTTTTAGGTGGATTGGGACAATTAGGAGCTATGTGTCCCTCTTCACGGCATCCAAAACATCTAATAGGCTGTTTGGGACCTTGATTGTCTTGGTGTTTGGCCTTGAGAACCTATTGGGTGTATTATTTCTCCCTTGTGTAGATGGATTAGCGGCATAAACGAGGGAACTAATGGCGGCATTTGTCCACCATCTACCATAGCGGGTTGGATATAATAGCTAGGGGTGCTAGATGGTTTTGAGACAACAGGTCTCACATTTGTCCTTCTTTGGATCAACTCTCCTATCTTCTTTGGAAATAATTGTCATTATCATTATGGTTACTCCTACTACAATAATTGCACCATGTCCTAGGCTTGGTCAAAGGACACTCATTGGGAAAATGACCATAACCTTGACATTGAACACACCATACATTTGTACGGGGCTTGGGCTCTAAATTACGAGGTGTTCTAATTGCAGATAATTGCTTACCCAACTCCTTTTTCAAGACCTCATCAATTGTTTGCCTAATAGTTGTCTGAAGATCAGATATAGGAGGCTGATTTGGAGCTATTTGTGGCTGCACCAACCCTCTAGAAGTCTGCTCAAGTAAGGCATTCTACTATAATCAACTAATTGAGGGGATGCATAATGGACATGTATGTGGAATATTAGGTGTAGCGCAAACACTTTTTGCCCCATTGGCGCATAGAAACTAGGGATGCTTGTCATATTAGCATTCATTTGTGGGTTTCTCATATAATTCATCCCAGCCAGTTCTAGTTGGGATGCAATTTTAATTGCTGCTTCTAAGGACGTAGGGGACTGCATTTTTACATAAAAGCTCATGTGGCTAGGAAGTCCTTTAGTAAACCATCTAATCTGATATTCGACATCTGGTGGTTTAGGTTTCTTACCCAAGAGTCTACGAAATCTATTAACATAACTTTGAATAGACTCGTTTGGCAACATGGTGAAGTCTTGTAATTAGTCATCCGGTCTATCTATAAACCCCACGGGTCTAAAAGTTTCTAGAAATGCTTCTTCCAATTCCTTCCAAGTAGCATAAGTGGTATTTTTTTTCAATGAGTGGCGATACCACTCAAGCTCCACCCATCAACGTGGTTGGGAACCATCTTAATCGCTTCGTGTTTTGTATTCTCTTGATTTGCCTCACTCACCGTAAGAAAATGGCTAACATGTGCATCGGGGTCTTCTCCTACCACCACTAAAAGTGCCATAAGCATCTTGTGCTGATTTGACAGTTGATGTGCTCATATTTTGGTGATTTTCAGAATGACTAGTCCTATGGAATAGTGTTTTTAACTGAAGATCTTCCTCCTCTTGTTGCTGGCGTCTATTATATCTCTCTTGTCTTAATTGAGCTTGCTTCTCCCTTTGCTCTTTAGTGAATGATGGATTCATACATCACAGGTTATATGGGTGGCATGTCCCATCTATAACAGTGGCACTCTCGCTCTTCTGCTTAGCATGGCGCTTCTATCCCCATTTACTATTCCCAGTGAAGTTTTCCCCTCTTTCAATCTTTTAACATAATTTATTCAGCAGCAAGTATGCAAGCAATTATTCAGACAAGCAAATAATAATTATTAATCATTCCCGGTTCTTTCCAGATGCAAGGTTTATGCATGAGATAATCTCGCTCACTCTAAGCTTTGGTCCTAAGGCAAGCCAAAACATGTAGAGCGGTTTTAGTGTGTGTAGGAACAACATAGCCGGCCAGATAATTCATTATCAATACACAGGGAGTTGAACCCAGGTATCCAGATATATAGCGATAAGGATTTAAAGATTCACAGCAGACATTTCATAACAAGTAATATGGTAATGAACCAGAGTTATATTCCATAGTTTCAGATCATGAATACACAAAATATTCATAGCACTTATCTCATAAACAAGCCATAAACACAGGCAGTTTGGCAATAGGAATCACATTCATAGTTTTAGAATTGAATAACAAAATACTTGATAGACTTATCTCTGAACAGCGAATGCCTCTCAAAGCGATCTGCTTCCCATGCATCTGGTCCATCCGGAATCCCTAAACTCACAGTCGATATGCTTCGCTCTTATCTACGAGCAGCGAATGCCTCTCAAAGCGTCACTTCCCATGCATCTGGTCCATCCGGAATCCCTACGCTTTCGGTATGATATGCTACGCTCTAATCTGGCGCCTCACAATCTAATCGGCTCCTTCCCATACATTTAAAGTTTGTTGCCCAACTCTCGGTGGGATCCCTTGTATGCTTTCGGATCTACAGGGTCCGCCTTCTCCTCCCGATCCATTCTCGCCCATACAGTTATTTGTTTTGCTCTTCTATCTCCGCTCCTCTCTTCCCTGATCGGCCCAGACTCCGCAACCGTAACTCCTCCTTCTGCTTTTTTCCTTTTCAATTCGAAATAGGGCTTTTGTTCTTAGCCCTTAGATCCAAGAAATCTCCACCATAGATTTTCTTTTAACAATACATACTTCCACCATTAAAATAATATCTTTTCAAAGTTCACAAATTCAGATAGCAATCAAATATGCCAATATGACCGATTTTACACAACTTGCAAAGGTAAGAGCACATGGCAATGCTCTCGGAATCACGTTTTCACCCAAAATGCACAATTTTGAACAAATTATTCCTTCTACATTCCATCTTAAGTGTAATATGATATGGGAGCTATAATGAGAGTGGCCTCTACGGGTGTTACCTTCACAAATTTCACATCTCTTCTATTTTCTGCAAGCATCTGCCTTTTGTAGGACTTCAGCATTTCATTTTATTCTTGTCCCAATTTAAATATCTTAAGAAGTTTACAATTAAAATGCATCTTCTGGGGCAGTGCGCCTGGGACTAGGTTTCAAAGAAATAATTAGAATTCGTTGTCAATTCCAAACTTCATAGAATAAAGTTTTCATAAATAATATGGCAGCTACACTGTGGGCGACCTCTCAGATGGGGGTATGTTAGATTTAAATTGTGGCTTCAGGTCCATCGGCAAATACCTTACAAGTTTAGATTGGAAGCATTTGAATGGAAATGCAAAGCTTAATTCAATTAGGAGCAAGGGAGAATGGAAAAATTATATATTTGAGAAATATATCCAGTGGTCTTTTGAATGTCAATGTTAAATCTGATGGTCAATTCAATGCAGCCAAGCTTCTTGTTCCATTGATATGCTTCTAGCATGCAAGTAGATATTAGAGAACTACGAACTCTCTATGTTGCTTGTTTATTAATTACTTGAACATTGTAATTTGAGTAACTGACTTGATCCTGATGTGCAATGCGGTTAGTGTAGAGAATCCAATATTGACCAAGGATCACGTTCAGGCAATGTCGCAAACCAGCAATATAACTGAGAACGGAACTCTTCCTCCTCCTCTTCCTCCTCCTCCTCAGTCTCAACCTGCAAAACCTGACCAGGGTGTGCAGGAAAGCAGTCATTATTCCTTTGCACCTACGACTTTAACTTATCCAGCATTTGGGCTAGTTCCAAGTGGCCAGTACTCATATGAAACTTGATGGTAAATAAACATGACGCGTGCATTCATGTTTAAGAACAGTACATGTTCTCCAGTATTCTGAATTGTCTTGTCCTGTTGTTTGCAGCATTATGGTACAGATCCAATGGGAAGCTATTATGCGCCAACTTTTTCGTCCCGGTACGGATGGTGATCTGAGATTTTTGCCATTCTTGACAACAAAACCGGGGAACAAGTTTCTGCAGACCCCATATTATTTTCTTGCGGATCTGTCGGACCAAACGAACGGACGAGCATGGATTGGATGCTTGAATTCGTTTTGCACGAGAAACCACCATGTTTTTCTTGATGGAGTTTGCGGATCACGAGGGATGAAACGAGGTATCTTCTCTCGCACATCTTTTGACCATTTGAATTGTTTCTCTTGCGGGTAAAATCCACCAAAAATTTGCTTGAGAATATATTCGGCTTTTTCCGGACTATGACCGTGATCATTCACGATAACACCAATAAGTATGGATCTTTTAGAAAATATCTCTTTTTCACCCGCTCTTGCTCTTCAAACAAATCAAGAACCGGGATTCATATGGGGAAGAAGACCACGCTCAAATGAATGAAGTCCCAAGAACGGAACCAACTATTATCCATAGAAAAATGACAACTCAAGTATACCATTTCCAGATTATAGAAAGAGGTGTATGCCTGATATTATTGTACTTTTATATCAAAATTCAATGGAAAAAAAAAATTGAGCATCTTGGTCTTCTGTAGTCTTTGCTTTTGTAATCAAAATACCGAAAATACCGATAATAAGCAAATTTGGATTTAAAAAAAGAAAAAGAAAAAAACAAAAATGCTTAAATGAACCATATGTTGAAATAATACTAATTAATAGGAGACATCACAATTTAGAATCATGTAAAAAAAATCATGAACCCTCAAATTTTATTACGCTAATACATGAAGGTTGAATACTATGGTCTCTTATCGTATTACCAAACTTGCCACATGAAGCACAGTAAGGTTGATATTATGAAAAAAAAAACACACTAGTTTTTGACATTATCATGGAAGGAAAATCATACTGGTATATTTAAACCAAGCATAGTTTTATTATTGATAATAATTAGTCACTATAAAATACCATAATAATTATACACTAAAATAACAAAGATGATTAATCGCTGTAAAATATCATACTAAATATGCACGTAAAATTACAATGTCAATAAACCAAGGATAATAGATGTGATAAAATATCATTCCGATAAACGTGATAAATTAAGCAGTAGCACATATCATATATTCAAGTTGTCATAAAAACTAGCTATAAATTATAATCTTTCAATACCATGTGAAGAAACACTATTCGTATGTCATGTTACTAAACTGCATTGATGAACTATATGGTATAACTAGACATGATTTGTAAACTTTTTGGCCCACATACCGGTATTGATTTTAGGAGTTGGTTTTTACTACGAAATCATTAGAAAAAGATCATACTAATTCAATTTTGGGGGCCTTGTGGAGCGATAGTTTGGTTGAGAAGCTCCTCCTGAGTGAAAGTACATAGACATCTTGGAAGAGAAGAAAACAAACTAAGAGCCAACAACGGCGACAATATTTGAGGCCTGGGTCAAGTTCTGGATCATCTATAAGATAGCCCTCAGTGAGGACCCTTGAATCAAACAGGTAGCTCCTGAATATGGAGTGTTACGCGGGATTTTGCAGGAAGGTCTAAGAACCAATGAACAAAATGAACATCAAGGTAAACAAGAGAAATATCAATGATAAAGTGAGAATCTTTTGATATGATGAAAATGGAATACAAGAAATCTTGCTTGAAATGCAGAGATTAGAAATAAGAAAATGCTAAGTCTTGTCTAGCTTCTAAGTCTATGCCTCTGTACGATGGGATTAGGTCCATATTGGCAAAGTTGTTGTTTGGGAATAGCGGCTATCTACTCCCGAGATCTCTGCCGGTTCCTGAGGAATCTCCTTAACTGATGGCTGACAACAGATGAAGACCGTGATTCTTGCCGTAGAGAACTCAAGCTCCAAGGCCGTGATGATTTCATGCCATGGGATCCCGTTATACCTTCTTCGACGTGTTCTTGTCTGGGTTCTTCCCACCGGACTTGCTCTTGTATAGCAGGAATAATCCTGTGTCTTTGGGCACGGGACTAACAGTGCGAGCTGTAAATATTATGTGAATTGTATGATAAAGAACTTGAAGAGCGAAATGTTGTGTACGAGTGCCATCTTAATGAAGTATTGGATTGAACAATTATAATTGTCTCACGGAGGATGAAGTAGCACTAAGGACATGGAAAGTTGCCCTTGGCATCTTGGAAAGATGTGGTCCTCCTTGGCTCGAAAAATATCGAGGTTTTTCCCTTGAAAACCCTTCAAGGGCACGGTTATTTTAGTCCGAGACAATAATGGTTTTGTTGTGCTCTTTCTTGGGCTCCATAGACCTCATGGTGTCCGTGGACCAATTAAAATGAATTTAATTCTTTTGGCGTTGCATAAAATATGCTACCCCTATGCAACAATAAACCTAGATTACGATCACTCTTGTTATAGATAAGAATTTGGCTCTAAAAATTGCATTGAAGCAGCAGTATGTTTGGTTCACCCCATATTAAATGATGCTATTGGAACTTTTGGAATTATTGATCATCATTATCATGCTTTTGCCAATAAAGATAATTTGTCTACAAGGTTCTTCCTACTAATTAGTTATACAAGCAAACCCCAATATAAATGATGCTACATAATAGACTGTTGCTAAAGCTTGAGAACACATTGTAGTTTTAGACCTCATAAACTACTCCTTCCATGACTTCATCCACATCATGCATCTATATGTCCTCTTCTCTAATGTACTTGGATTTTTTATGTACTATAGAACCTGCTTTATATTTCCTAATGTATAAGGCATTGACAGTTGTCCCCAATTTGTGTGACATTTACCAACTCGTGTTTATCATTGGCATAAAGAGTACCTCATTTAGGTTCTTCATCTATGAATTCTACTTTGGTGGTCTTTAACTTCCTAGGACCCACATAAAGCTACGTTTTCGCATCTTAACTGGGTCATTACTGTACATGCTTGACTGAGAGATCGAAGTTCGTGTTACAAAAACTATAGGGTACACTCCCACAGTGAATGGTCAATACAACTCTTAAAGGTCTTACTTTTGTGATTATCTACTCACTTCATATCTTTCTAATGATAGGATGTTTGCTTGTGCAAATTAGAGAGGCATCTTTTGTTGGCATTTCATATTCCTTCAATTGCACATTTCTTGAAAAGAAAAGGGAAAACTAGACATAATGCATGCAAATGAAATGAAATGAAATGTGTAAGCGTCGCCTAATTGGAGCCATTGCACTTGATATGTGTGCTAATCGTTTCAACAATTGCATACCTACAACGTTCATCTCCCATAATGCTAACCTGATCATGTGGCAAAAGGAATGTATATGTAGAAAAAGGCTACAAAACATGTTGCTTTAGACTAAGGTCGCCCTTTCAAGGCGGCTTCGTGGCTAACTTTGGGACAAATATCAAGAAATACTAATGGAAAAATATATAAGGATTAGCAAATAGCTTAAACAAGGTAAGAAGGAATTAGTCTTGTTGAGTTACATTGCAGTTGGTTGTAGCTATGCCAAGAAGCACGTAATATTTTGGTAATATCTTTTAGCAAGGAGACTAGACAAGGTAAGAAGAAATTTGCCATGTATTAAGACATTGCAATTGGGTGTAGCTATGTGAAGAAGCATGTAATATTTCACCAGAGAATCGAGATCTACAAGTACTGGTAAAAGTTATGTTAGTGTTTATTTTTTGAAAAGGAGATTGTCGAGAAACCAAGAAAACATACGAGATGTCCTTTTCCAGGTTGTAGTGTTGTCAAGTGGCAAGGGCAAGGAATTGACATTCCTGAAGAAAATAGACCCAATACAAGGTCCATGTAGCTAACAACGCGCAAGTTGGAATTGTCTGACCAGAATATTCGTAGATTCGGTGGTCCAAGGGTGAGACACAAACGAAGGAAATACATTTGGGGGCAACTAAAATTATTGTGGTCTACATGGGACGATGCTGATACCATGGGCATGTTATTACGACAATTGTGGACATGGGCACATGACGTGGGGGTAAAAAAAGAGGAATCTCTCTTCTTTGCAAAAAATGGAAAGGCAAAAGGGCGCAGATCTAGGGCGGGATACCAAGGGGGTACGGGACTCCTCCGCATTAAGTCCCAAAACAAGAATTAGCCTTGTCGGAAAATAACAAAATGAACCATTCCAGCTGTCGGAAAAACAGCGTATGCACTATTCCAAAATCAGGCATGGGAATAAAGCAAACCGCCGCCGCCAGCGCCGTCCCCCTTTAAACAATTTTTAAAATTAAACAAGAATAAAACTTAAACAATATTTAACAACTACTATACTCGTATATACGGCCGAGTATGATACGAGTATTTAGACAAGTATATACCACCGTCGTATCTCGTACGGCTGGCGAAGAATGTCTTCATATACTCAGCTATGGCGAGAAGAACAGAAAACGATAGGGCCCTTTTTTTCTTCTGCGCCCATGTTCGGCCACAGAGCGGCTGGCACAAACTCCCCTCTTAGATTTCCGTCGAATTTTTTAAGCCCGGAAGCACCTGGGATTAATGCGTTTCTCTGTTGCTTGCTGGTGTGCTGCAGCGGCGAAGGCTTAACTGCTATTATTTATGTGGTTAAGTAGTCATTTTAAGAGCTTGCGAGCTTCGGGCGATGGTCAATTGGGGGTTTGAGTGTGAGAGGCTTTGTGGGTTTTTGTTTTTTGGCTCATTAGAATCGTGTGTTGGGTGTCCTGTTGCGTCGTCAGTTACACGAAAATGGAAGAGTAGGTAGCTCTTCCGATCCAATTTTTGCATGCTTGAAAGGCTAGAATCAAGCAATCTGGTAGTAATGCCGGAATAGTTGCCCTTTCGCCGGATCCGGCCCGCCCAGGTGCTTCAGATTCTCCAGAAACAGGCAAAGCAGGTGTATCCCGGTGTTTATTTCTGTGGGTTTTGCCCATTTTGAGCCCATGCCGCCGGAGCTGCTGATTCCATAATATATACATTTTTTTTTTTTCCGTCTCGATCTTTTCCTTTTGTTACTTCGTCTGAGCCCAATTCTTACAATTCTTTTTTCCTTCCGGAATCCGGAGCAGAAGAGTAAGATTTGGAGAAGAAATTCACGTCATCATCGCCTTGGAAAGGCTAGGAATTGGGCGCTTAGATTTGGTGATGATCTTACAGTTTTGTGTACAAAAGAAACCGTGAAGAATCCCCCGGCAGATGGGATGAACCACTCTTTAAATTTCGGCAGAGAGCAGGGAGGCGGAGGAGGGGCAGGAGACCTGAATTGGGTGATAGATAGCTGGGGCCATTCCGGCGGTCTAGAAACGCAGATTAATCCAGCAACAAAAATAGACTGGGAATGGGAAAATCCAGCGCTCGCAGCGCTAAATCCATCCCAGGATGAAGCAGATCGAAAAGCCCACATAATGCCTGGATTAATGGGTCAAAATCTTCGGACCCACAACGGCATTCTTCAATCGAGCTATGCTACGAGCTACCCACAAAGCATAATGTATGGATCGACGGGGATGGTGGAAAATCCGGTGATATTTTCGAGCTGCAGCGGCGGGTACGAGCAGAGGAGAAGATTTTTGGGTTTGTTTGAGGAAGAGAAAGGGGTGGTAAAAAGGGAAGACGGGTATGGAAGGATAGGGCTGAATCTGGGAGTGAGGACTTATTTTTCAAGCGAAGACATGGATATGGCCAGATTCGGGAAAAGGGCTCGGATTGGAGGGGCCGCAGTTCCGGTGCCAATGTGCCAGGCAGAAGGATGCAAGGCTGATCTTAGCATGGCTAAACACTACCACCGGAGACATAAGGTCTGCGAAATGCATTCCAAATCTTCCACCGTAGTTGCCAACGGCCTTACCCAGAGATTTTGTCAGCAATGTAGCAGGTATTTATCACCCCATTCTTCCCCTTTTTTGTCTGATCTGATCCATATCATTCTAAAAATTCTATTCTGTGCTCAAATTTGCCTGTAGCATCATTTTCTTTTGTGCGAAATTTTCTTGAGTTTTGTGCGAAGAATTTCTGATGCCTTTGGGTTCAATTTTGTTCCCGGAGTTTTTCCTTCTGCAGATTTCATCCTCTTTCCGAGTTCGACGAAGGAAAACGAAGCTGCAGAAAAAGGCTTGCGGATCATAACCGGCGCAGAAGAAAACCCCAGCCTCCTCTTCAGCCCGAATCTAGCAGCGGCAAAACCAAGGATGATTTCAACGGTACTAAACTAAAATTTTCCTCATTCTTCTCCCCTTTTTCTGAATTTCATGTTCGATCGATCGATGCATGTTTTCGTCTAAACACAAGGCATAATCATTCCATTCAGTTCTCTCGAATTGGGTCTCTCAAATTTGTTTTTTTATGTCCGCACCGCAAACAGTAAAATCATCTCTTCCTTGAATTCGGTCGGCTACACTTCTGTCAGAAATGTTGGTTTTTTCGAACCGGGTCTCTCTCATTTGCTTTGATAATGTCAGATCATTCTTTGAATAAGTTCATTTCATATGCATCTGTCAGAAAATTAGAAACTGTGGCTAAAATCTAGCTATATTTCCGTCTGTCAGATGTAGCAGAAGGCAAAAAGAAGGGCGATTCTTCATCTTCTACTCCGTCCTTGGACAACTCCGACAAATTGCAAAGCTCGGAAGAGCGGATTTGCTCGCCAAAATCTGCGTCAAATCTTCAGATTCAAAGCCACACAGGCCAGATTCAAGAGGAATCACAGTCCTACGAGCAGTATCTGCAAGGGGTTTGCAATTCCAAAGGACCCAGTTTAAGCCTTTCTTCCACATCAAACACAAACACAAACCCAAATCCAAAACCGGAAGCACATTTAAGCTCCATACCGAGCTCAAAACCGGACGCCGCTGCAGCACACTTGAGCTCCATATCCAGCTCCGTTCCTTGGCTTCGATCCAAACAGGAAGAGCAGGTTTTTGCCTCTACCGCCTTTCATAGTCTCCTTTCTCTAAATCCTTCCACAAACAACCAGTGCTCCTCGCCGGATTGGATCCTTGGAGCTGATCAGCCAAATCCGGCCATGAATTTGCTGCCGATTCATCACAGGAACACGTTTGATCCGAAAAATCCAGTTTCTGGGCAGGCGGACTTAAAATTCTCAGATTTGCAAACTTCGCTACGCCCATATGGGTCATCGTTGTATCGATCCTGAAGCATATATGATCCGTTGCAGAAGCAAAGAAGTTTTTTCTGCGACGAAGAATTTGTGGGTTCAAATTAAGGGCTTAAGCTAGGGTTTAAGCTACATTTGTCATCTTATATATACGAACACATGCATGCAACATGTATGTATACGCATTCCTTTAAGACTACACTTTCTAAATATGGGGCATCAATGGCCTACGTATACATTCTATATATTTTCTTGTCCCATTAAAACTTATTTGTCTCCTTCTATCTTGTACCTTTGCATAACAACGCATCCAACAATATGAATATACTAATGTTGACCAATTGACAAGAACATGCTTTATGAAACAAACTCGCTAACACCAGCATGCGTACACGATACTTAAATTGCTCAATTGATGCCTCATTATCTTAGCTCCTAGCAGTTTGCATCCCTTGGCTTTTGTTGAAATTCTTTTACTTGATTGTTATGTACTAGGTATTGCACGTCCGGAAGAAATTCCGTGCTATAATTTTTTGAGGCGGCCCCTCTAGATGAGGCGGTGCACGAGCGGCGGAGCGGCGAGTGTGCTGCCGAGCCTGGCGGCGCCGCCGAAAAAAAATTATTGCCGGAATTTTGACCGGCGTGCATTACCTTACGTAATAAATTGGAGGTTGAAATTACGTATGTAAACAGCTATGGCGGACCGGAGATGGCTTCTTTGCTATGGCGCAGTCTTTTCTTTGAACGCTTGCACCTATCTAGGGCTATGCATTGTCTGCCAGATTTACGGCAAAAACCTTGTTATAGGGTACAAAGCCGCTGGATCTGCTTGAAGACGAATTGAGACAGAAGAAGCCCCTCTCGGCAAGAATCTTGAAGCTCCGTCTTCGTGCGATGACTGACTTTGCTTTTTTGGCCACTTTTCCAGATCCCATTGAGAACACTCTGCCGGAAGCCTAAAGGGTTTTCCAAGTACAGAAATGAGAATGATATGATACTGCTGCCAAATCAATGAATACTAATGTAAGGCTTACCAATTTTATGAATCTGAACTCACTGAATGTGTAGCATCAAAACAAATGAAACAAAATGTACTTACAGCATGTTGTGGCAGCCAGCTCGCCAGAATTGGCAATGGCCTCTAAAAAGGGTCATTCATGCTTTGGGGCAAAGATCAACACATTTAGCCCTGCCGCTGCAGCATCATGCTTACAGTTTCATAGTCCAACAAGCCGGGTTGCTAGAGCTTGAATGCTCTGCAATCGCCATAGCAGGAGTTGCAAAACACTTGGGGCGCCATAGCCAAAGAGGGAAGAGCTTAGTAGCGAAAACAGGGGAGAGCTCAGCAGCGCCGCTCCCCCAATGTCGAGGACGATTACATGATTTAAAATAAATAATCTAACAGTAATTTCAACCTCCTGTTTATTACGTAAATGAGATAATCTCATTGCGTTTCTACACTGAATTACATCAAGGCATGCCTTATTTTACATGGCCTCATAAAATAGATGTAGAACAGTGGCCTACATTGGGATCCATACAACAGTAAGAGGAATTGTACTACCAAGATTTCATAAAACAAAAACCCTCCATTCATGAAGGGTTTGCAAAGGAAAATCGTGTTAGTCTCATTCTATCTCCTATAAGTAGAAAAAAGAAATAAAAAATACAGTGGTGATCAATAGCTACCCTTAATGCCCTGGTTCTCATGTTTACAGGCTAAGATTATATCTCGGGCATTGTTTAGAGTGCTGTTACCAGCTAGTAACAGCTTCACTGGCCCTTATTTTTTACTATTTTTCATAACATCCTAGGGTGTTAAGCCTTTAATCAGTATAACATCCTAGAGTAATACGGATCTGCCCCAAGAGACATTATCTATTAGGGAATCATTTTGAAGTGCATACTAACCATGCTAGTCTTTCATACTTTATGAAACAACCTAATTTGAATTTGAGACAACGTAGGTGAATGGAATTTCTTCAAGAGTATGACTTTTAGATTAATTATGAAACGGACAGTACAAATGTCGTTGCAGATGCTTTGTCTAGACTTCCAGCTTGTTATGCAATAATGATGATTACAATAGATTGGTTAGATGAAGTGAAAAATACTATTGCTACAGACAATTATTTTGGACCGAAATTGAAGGAAGTACAAAAAGAGAATCTGGAGATAAAGGATAATTATAATTTTGAACAGGGAATATTGAGATACAAATCAAGAGTTTGTATTCCTGCAATAGATCACATTAAGAAGAAGATACTAAATGAATGTCATGATGCAGTAATATCAGGTCATCCAGGATTAAAGAGAAGTTTCTTTTGGCCAGGATTAAAAGATTATGTTCGTAAGTATATCCAAAATTGTGTGATGTGTTCACGTGTTAAGGCCGAACAGATCTGGGCACCTAGCCTTTTGCAGCCGTTACCTATTCCAGAAAGAAAATGGGAATCTATTAGCATGGATTTCATAGTGGGATTGCCAAGGACACAAACAGGAAAGGATGCTATTCTTGGTGATTGACTGGTTAACTAAACATGCTCATTTCTTTTTAGTTAGGAAAATAATAACAGCAAAGGAAATTGCTAATATCTTTATTCAATACATCTTTCGTTTACATGGCATTCCTACAAGTAGATTTTGCTGGAAGTCTGCCCTAAGCTGCATTCTTGAAGCTTCAAAGCTGGGTTGCTCCATCCTAAACTCTGCCCAAAGCTGAACAAAACTCCCCTCCTTTCTTGCCCTCTTCAATTTCCGGCATGGATGGACAATCCAAGCAAAAAAAATCCACTGCCCAAAAGGATTTATGCACTTTTTGCCGCAGGTTGTGACGCATAAAGGGATTTAGACCAACCCTGCTGCAGCGGCAACCCAAAAGATGAAATAACCAACAAAGAAAAATAAGTGATGGTTGTCCTTGTTGCTGCGATAACTGCATAAATGCAGTAAAAGTCTACTTGGCTTCCCCCTCCATGCAATGCAAACCCTCGAACCAGGGCGTTAATGAGCATGCCTGAGACATTTTCATTGGCCCGAAATTTTTTTTTAGGGTAACGTCCGAGGGCCAGGACGTTATCTGCACCATAATCCTAGATACCCAAGTATTATAATCTTCATATCCCATGTGTATACTCTTCGGGCATGGCCTAATGGTAGGACCTTAAACCTACCACACTCGGGGTCACGGGTTTGAGTACGACAAGTATCAATCTAGTAATGGGGACTTTAAAAAGTGTTTTTATGTTATTGAAATTGGCCATATGTAATGTACAATCACATGGAGCATTTATTTGCATAGATATCGCAGCATCGAGTGCTAAGTGCTGCATAAGATATTGCGGCCTAGAGTACAATGACAATGCTTTGCATAAGATATTGCATCATGGAGTGGATTAGATTGGCTTCTTGTGATATATATACTGTACTAGAGATGTGTGTGATGAATAAATGACTCAAGTGTGTTAATACTTGAATGCTATGTCGATATTTGGGAAAGATTAAGCTCATATCTTTTGTACTTCTTGCATGGAAACATATGCTCTTATGTAATGATATCCCGTATTGTTTCAAGATTATTTCAAATCTCTATTACCTTTGCCATTTTCAGAACTTTAAAATATATAATGTTTTTTGTTTCTAGAAAAGTTATACATAAATAAATCCACTAAAAACTAAGAATTGAGCAGTGTCATTGTCTATAGATATACTTGAATATATCTATCAAGTATAGTGGACGTTCTAAGGATGGTACTCTTTTTGTTCATGCCCCTTAACCCAAGTTCAGTAATGAATACATCTTATGTCACACGTGAATTGTCTGGACAAGAAGTCATGCTATTACAAAGGGATGTGTCATGCATCATTGTCCTTTTTTTTTTGTTTTTTGGACCTCTATATCTACTATTAGCTAGAAAGTAGAATAGGTTTTCCATTTTCAGATAGTCAAGAGGGACAATGTATAATCTTAGCTTTATGATCTTCCATCTTCTAAAATGAAGGTGATCAATTTTATCTTCTGTTTGTTATATACTCCCCCCAGGAGCCCACCCGCTGCGGGGGTTCTCTTTCACCAGACATTGTTCGTTTATTTGCATTACAATTGAGATGGAACTGGAATAAAAGAAAATAACATACAGGTTTGTTGGAGATATTATAAGACTAAAGGTGAATCCCTATATGATTAAGCTCGATAAGGACAATGATGGTTTAGTCGTGAGACTTTGGATCCTCTTATGAAGAATCACTAGTACAATAAAATAAGGTAAGTCGCATTTAATTAAAGTGGGTCATATCTCGAAGTTTGGGACTCAGACTGAAAATGGGACTCATGCAAAAAAAAGTAAGTTGCCATTTAATCATTATTAGATTTTGCCTTGATAAAATAAGAATAACATTTACACATGACAATCCGAGAAAATGAAGGGGGTGGTGGAGAAAGAAGAGTAGGAAGGAAGGAGAGACAGGAGGGAGGGAGGGAGGGAGGGAGGGGAAAGGCAAAGGAGCACGAGAGCGAAAAAGGGCAAAGAGGAGGGGCCGAGCAAATGGGGAGGGAGGGGAAGGGGAGAAGGGGAAGGGCAAAGGGAGGGGAAGGGGCGGTGGTCTATTGGGGAAGGGGAGGAGGGGGAAGGGCAAAGGGGAGGGGAGGGGCAGGGTCTCTTGGGGAAGGGGAGGAGGGGGAAGGGCAAAGAGGAGGGGAAGGGGCAGGTTAAAAAAAAAATCGAAAAAATAAAAAGATTAATTAGACAACCTAAATAATATAATTAATTAACTATTTAATTAGATAATAAATAATTAAACAATTTAGACAATGCTGAGAAGTTTTTCTCGCCTCACGAGGCGAGAATGGGCATGATTCCTCCCTTTTGTGCTCCCCAAGCCTTCAGCAGAAGCCCCGTGAGCGTATGGCCAGGGGTAAAAAACGGGCACCAAATATTTCTTTTGTTGGGCGCCCATTGAACATTATACAAAATAAAAATAAAATTAAAAGAATTAAACATTATAATCCTTCCCGATTACCGAGTCGAGAAGGGAGGAATGGGAGATGGATCAGAGTATGCATGGTATAATCCTCAAACCTATCCTCTGCCAAATCAAACCGCATTTGGGGCAGCGAACAGACCAGATGGAAATAGAAGCGCCTGGGATCTGAGAACAGAAGGAGAGCGGGCAGCATATCAGAAGGAGAGCAGATCGGCGGTATAAACGGGAGCAACAAGCAGAAGATAGGATAACAGAAGGTGGATTGGGTTGTCAGAAGGTCCAGGACAGACAGGTGGGCTTTAATACTCTGAAATTTACAGTGCCCACCAGTTTCAGGAGTAGTTCGCCAAGCTGCGGCAGCTTCATTATATCCTCCAAATCCGTCGCCCTTCCAAACTAGGCGTATCCCCCATTTCCAGCCCTTCTTTTTCAGCTTCTGCTTTTTTTTCTAACTCTTCTTCTTCAGATCTGCCTTCTCATCCAGAAAATAACTCTCTTGAAGAGCTCCATCATATTGCCCGCCTTTTCTTCGACCAAAACCCTGCCCATCGCGAGTTTCTTCGCAAATATGGCTTCTCCGATTGCCTCTCCCGCCCTCACGACACCAGAGTTTCTCTCCCAGCTCTCCACAAATCCATCCCTGATGCTCACCTCTCTCACATTTTTTCCTTGCTGGATCACACCCACACCGGGTATGTTGATTTTTGGGGCCTCCTCACTATCCTTTATGCTGTCGATTCTAAGCTCTTTTGTGACCATTGCCATGCCCTCATCTTGGGTGCTAAATTCTGGTGTAAGGAATGTCGTGTTAGGGATTCAAAAGCTTCGTTGTCTTCCAATCTCTGGCTGATGCGGCGTCCCTATTTAAGGATATTCACACGAAGGGCTTGAAGCCCAAAACATCCGTCCCTCTTGAAGCCCAAAACATCCGTCGACCTCCTTTCTTGCTGGTTTATCGCCAGCGCCTAGCGCCCAGCGCCTAAAGCAACCCTTTTTCATCCTTTTTTTTCAGTGATTTCTGGCGCCATTTCCCCGCAGTTCAGCGCCTCAACACATCTAGATACACACCGGTTTTCGGACCAAATTCAAGGCGCGCGAAATGGAAATGGACAATTCTGGAGCTCCTCAAAATGTGGAGACAGAGGCTAGCTTACCTCAAGGGATAGGTATGTCGTCTACTTGCATTGTTTGTTTGGGCTAAATGGCGCCACCGCGCTATTTAGATGCCTGGTAACCACTTTAGGGTCTTATAGTTGACAAATGGCGCCATGGCGCCATTTGGATGATTGAGTGCACTTAAGGAGTCTTAGCTTACTTTAGGATGCCTGGTAGCTTACTCTACGGTCTTTGATGTCTATTAGCTTACCATAGGGCCTTGTTGTTGGCAAATGGCGCCATGGCGCCATTTGATGTGTATTAGCATACATTTGGGACTTGTTGTTGGCAAATGGCTTCAGGAACTGCTTTATATGGAGCTTAAATAGATTTATGATGAATTCCAATTTCCAGCATCCAAGGTTTGGAATGTTGCTGAGTCAAACATACAACTGGGCGATGTTAGGGGTTTGAAGATCATAGCTAGGAAGATCATAGCTAGGTGCTCATGTGAGTGTGTGGTTATGAATACTAGGGAATGGGTAACCATCCTA
Source organism: Isoetes taiwanensis (assembly GCA_021234155.1). Lineage (NCBI taxonomy): Eukaryota > Viridiplantae > Streptophyta > Lycopodiopsida > Isoetales > Isoetaceae > Isoetes > Isoetes taiwanensis. The sequence goes on from JAJEKV010000051.1 coordinate 6,075,857, forward strand.
GTATGTGTTAATGCTAAAGGGTTTAGCTTGCCAAACCTGCACTGCTTTGGACATCCCCTTCCTCACACCTACTAATGTAGTCTGCCTTATTTTTATTTATCAGGTTTAGATTTGGAGACGAAATGAGGGCCATACCTTCTAAAAAAGCTCCGCCATAGCTTTAAGAAGCTCTGTCATTCCCTTTCGACGGATTCGTGGTTGCAGATCTGCCGGAAACCAGAGTGGTTTCTCCTTTCCAAGTGGTACAACAAGGAGCTGCGGCACAAAGGTGTGTACCAAATTTCAAAATTCAAATATTGGGGGAAAAGCGGGGGTATAAGAAACAATTAAATAAGTCTTGAAAATAAGCCATGTAAAGTGCTTGAAGTTGTCATAATATAATATTTATATAGTGCAATATTAGTTGTAAGGGTAAGTAAGTAGATAGGGTAAATTATTTTTCAGTTGTTATAATGTGCATTATAGGTGCATATGGTGTCCATTACATAATACATGGGGAGGGTCTATTTATCATAGAAAATACATAGGAAATTTATGGGGAGAGTATTTTTTCATAGAAAATACATAGTATATTAATAATAATAATAAATTAACTTGCTCACTTGGGGCCTTGAAGAGGCCATGGAGCCTGTGTACAAAACTGTTTACATTTTCAAGAGGAAAGAACGGTGGGCGTCCACTGCCTTGATGTATAATCATATGTCTAGGTATGATGAGTACGGTGCCGCAAATAAGGAACAAAAATCATGTGCCTGAATGTTAAACTTTTCCCGAACATCCACATATGCAGGGCATGCAGTAAATACGTGGTCCTCGTCTTCTATGCAATGCATATCACAGAGTTTGCAAATTCTCTCCGTGGCTGGTATCTTATACCATCTGCCAGTCTCCAGCTCAAGCTTGTGTGAGCTGGTTCTATATCTTGCCATTAGCTTTTTCAAGTACCTAGGGATATTCGCATTGAGGTACCCTTGGCTCTTATGATCAGCTGCTGGATTGACATGTTGCACATAATATTGCATCTTGCTGCCTTGAGAGGCCCAAAGGCGGTCAATTGCTAATTGTTCCAAGAGGGAGCGAGCATCCACTTTGTTATCTGGCCAATTTTCCCTCGTCAATCCCCATTTGCTTTCCCAATTCAACACATCGTTGTACCAGCCTTCTTGGCCTGAGTGTAGTAGCGCAAGATGTGATAGCATGTCTTGTGGCTGCTCCATGACTCTGTTTACAAAGTTAACAGTCTGGTATAAGGCCTCCAGCTCCAACGGAAACAGGCCGGTCTCAACGAGCATGATAGCATATGGAGTCTGATATTTGATACCCAATTCATGGCGGATGAACACTTTTTGAACTTGCTCGATTTGGTTCCAAAGCCATACGGGCGTGCCGTACAGGGCTACTGTCTGCACCAAAGACTTAAATAAAATTCTCTTAAGCCCCCAATCATGTAAAGCTGCTTTGGAACACTTGGAAAGCATGCTGTACAAGGCCGCTTTTCCGCCAGTTGCTCTACTGCTGATGCATTCCTTCCAGCTATATTTGGAAGAGAAAACAAGGCCAAGGTATTTATATCTTTCTACTGTTTCTAGCTCTTGCCCTTGGCATGTAAATGACGGTCTGTCTCTGGTTCCAAAGATCATAATCTTTGACTTAGAGGTATTCACTGTCATGTGCTTTGTCTCACAGAAGGATCCCAGGCTGTCCAAGTGGTGCTGGAGTACATCTTTTTTACTTGCCAATAGAACTACATCATCAGCATATAAAAGTAACTAAACTATGTATGTGCCCAGATTCGTGCCTGACAATGAGCGTGATTTGAGCCATTCATCCAGCTCGTCTACAAAAATACCAAATAACATGGGCGACAGAGGGCACCCTTGGCGCACGCCAATGGTGCTTCTGACCGTGTCTTCCCCAGATAGCTTAATGAGGACCTCTTCATGTAGCTGCGAAACTGCACTTCTGATTTCTGCAGGGACACCAAGATTCTCCATTCTTTCTCCCAATCCCTTCCTTGGAACAGTGTCGAATGCCTTGGAGAAATCTATGAAAGCAGCATATAAAGCACAGTTAGGTGCCTTGGCCTTCTCTATGAGCACCCGGAGCGTAAGAGCATGATCTAGAGTGTTATGGTCTCTTCGAAATACCGCTTGAGAATGTGAGCGTTTACCGTTGCTCTCAGCCCATGTGCCAAGCTTGTTCTCCAACAGGCTGCCCAAGATTTTTGAAAAAATACTCCCAATTAAGATGGTCCTATAGTTACAAGCATCCTTCCGGTCACCCATTTTATGAATGGGATGAACTCGGTTCATCTTCCAACTGTTTGGCAACCCTTTCTGTACACAATTATTCAGCAAACTTGTTATAGCAGTCAAAGTCTTGGGTCCGCCCCATTTGAACAACTCCACGCATATGCCATCAAGATCACATGCCTTACCATTCTGCATTTCTGCTATGGTTTCCTGTACCTCTGACTCAGCGAAAAGGTGCATATATGTGGTGGTTATTTGCATGTTCTCTGCATCTTCCTTTTCGTAAATATCGCGAACAAGTTTAGACAGGGCCTCTATATTTAGCTCATGGTGTTGAGCCTTATTTTGAAGCATGCCCCAAAAAGTCTTTGGAGCTTTTATATACTTCTCCGACAGTTCAATTTGCTGCTGCCTGTAATACGAGCGCTTCTTTGACCTCAGTAAGTGCTTATACCATCTAGGTTTCACAATGCAGCTCTTTGGTAGCCTTGCTCTTGCTTCCTTACATTCAAGATCCCACCATGCGTTGCAGGGCCTGCCTTTTGTATGCTTTTTGGTATATCCAAAAATGTTTCCTGCAGCTTCCAATATCATGTTAGCAAAGAGCGTTGCATCTGTCTCATGCTTGCCTGACCAACTGGCATTTGCGAGCATCGCTTCTATATGAGTTTGATATGATTTGCGCAGCTTATAATCAATCTTCAACTTGGGGCGGAATAAGGGCTGCTGGAAATCAGTTTTCATGCAAGTTCTAAGCGCTACAAACATAGGCAAGTGATCTGATTCGGGTAGTTTATCACCAATACTACAGTCTTGAACCAGCTCCAAATTATTTGCAAGCATGTAATCGACCGTGCTGGCCCCTGCGTGATTCATACAAGTATGTTTCCCAGAATCTGGGAATTTACTAAGCCCATTCAAAATTCTCAGGTGGCTTACTGTACAAAACTGAAGAAAGAGCTCACCCATGTGATTAGACATCTTGTCATCCGAGCATCTATGAAACAATGGATCATCTATTTCATTAAGTTGCATATCTGATAGATTCTCAAACATCTTGGACTATTTGCAGTCTGTTCTTGAGTTAAAATCCCCTAAAACTAGTACCTCCCCTTGTGATTGGTAATGTAGGACGTCTGTACATAAGCTGTGAAAGGGATCACCAACATCTAACTCCTGACTATTATAGATGGATGCATTAGGTGGCGCAAAATAGCAAACTGCTAGGATTAGGTCTCTTCTACCTGAGCTAACCCTTATCCAGATGTACTATTTGGTGGCATCATATTTTAGTATCTGCACTTTTTCTGCCCATGCTAACTTACTATAGATTGCAATTCCGCCAAATCCTCTGCCAACACCTATTTTCTTCTTATTCCAAATATGTCCTGACAAAGTAAAACCTGAGATGTCTGGTAATGGACGAGTTTGATGCTCCCAAGTCTCAGTAAACAGCAAAAGATCGTTCTGCTCTAGACATTCCAGTAGCCTCTATTTTTTATTGGTTCAGCCCATGTATATTCCACATGCATATCTTCAAGGCCCTGATTTCCTAGCTCCTCTTTCTATTTGTCACAGTTGCTTTCCCGCTGTGATCCAGATATGCCATGAAGCCTGCATCTCTTCCTTCTTTAACTTTTGCCCACTCTTTTTTTCTGATCTCAAGTTGAGCCAGAGTCAAATCTGGATCGAGCCAAATTCCTTTTTTACCTTTGAGAGCACTTCTGTTATGTAAAATCTTGTCTCTAGCATCTTTGCTCTGGAATCGGACCAAGATTGGCTGAGTATTATACCCTGGCTTACCTAGCCTTCTTCCAGATATGAAGCCGGGGTCATGTATATGCATTGTGTCAGCAAAAAAGCTCTTGAGAATTCCATTGATATCTTCATCTTCGGATTCATATAACCCAGAAATCTTCAGGTTTCTAGCCCTCAATTCCCGATCTGCTTGTTCTGCTGAGGTTTGTTGTGCATGTAGCGTCATCTGCTCCTTAGTGGTTTCAGCCACTAATGTTGCTAACTTTGTTTCAAGGCTTTGAATCTGCAAATTATAGTCTGTTATGGGCTTTTGAATCGAAGTGGTCAAATCTGCGTGCTTCTGGATCGAGGCAGCCAAATCCGCATTCTGTGTCTTGAGTGCGGTATTTTGAGCGAGAACCTCTTCTAAACTTTGTTTAATTGAGCCGACCACATTCTTCAAGCCTGTGATCTCTGTTTTCATCTCCAGAACTAGGGCTACGAGGTGGACAGAGTCTCCATCGTATTCAATCAGGTCCCCCTCATTGGAGGACCCATTAGCCTTCTTTTTTGGAGGCATACGAAAGCTACACGGTCTAAAAGAATGAGATCATGGAGGTTTATTGTGTTTATTGAAAAATACATAGTATAGTATAGTGTCTTATTAGAAAATACATTGTATATAGTGTCCCATTTAAAAAGGCTATCTTTGAATAAAGCTACGGGTAAACATTGACATATTAAAAAAAAGGGAGAGGGCCTATTTTTTCATATATGCATACATAGAAAATGCATAGGATATGTTGTGCATTAGAACTGCGTTTCTTGATTCTCAGAACTGTGTTTCTCAACCTGAGCTGTCTTTCTCGACTCGCGAGTCGAGAAAGGCCCTCAAAACTGTGTTTCTCGACCCTCAAAACTGCATTTCTCGACCCTCATAACTGCATTTCTCGACCTTCAAAACTGCATTTTTCACCTTGAACTGCCTTTCTCGACTCATGAGTCGAGAAAGACCCTCAGAACTGCGTTTCTCGACCCTCAGAACAAAGTTTTTCACCCTGAGCTGGCTTTCTCGACTCGCGAGTCGAGAAAGGCCCTCAGAACTGTATTTCTCGACCCTCAGAATTGCATTGTCGAGAAAGGCCCTCAGAGAAAGGCCCTCAAAACCCCCCTTTTTTTTCCTACTTAACAAAAAAGAAGGGATTTTTTTTTTTTTTTTTTTGGCTCTAAACTACATTTCTCGACTCACGAGTCGAGAAAGGCCCTCACGAGTCGAGAGGGGCCTTTCTCGACCCACGAGTCGGGAAAGGGCCTCAAACCTACTTTCTTCAGAAATGGCCCTTAGAATTGGTTGTTTTTTTTTTTTTATATTGTATGTGGCATCACTTGCATTAACTTGATTTTGCCTTTCCCAATACAGATCGCAAACAGAAAGGACATGATCAGGAGCCATGGAAAGACCCGTTCATTGAAGAACAAGGACGAGAAGAGGTCGATGACATGCATTGGTCATGTCAGCATGTCCAGATTTCTATTCTCTTCAAGTTGCTCTCGTGGCTTGGAACACCTCAGACCTTGCTCTACATGCTGTTCCCAGTAGGTAGTCTGTCTGCGAAGATGATGTAATATTTGTGCCAGCCCGACCGTCATGGTATCTTCAACCACTATAAAATACAATGTAATGAAATTATTTATGAATGAAAGTCCAGGCGGATCCCGGCCGCTTCATTCGGAGAATCGCATTTTCATTAGTTTGTTTGTGCTCTTTATCTTCTCGGCTCATGCTTAGAGAGAAAAAATAGATATAATTTTTCCATATTTATTTTCTTTCTTAGGGAAGCGGGGGCATCTTCTAAAGCAATAATGCGGTTTTAAAAGTTTCCGTCGTCCTTTTCGTGTAAAACATCAGGGTTCCAAAAAAAAGTGGGAATGGCATGAGATCTACTTTAATTAAATGCGACTTAGGTATAAATGGCATAAAAAAGGTGGAGCATAATTGGCACATATTGTCCATATGTGCCACTTATGCCCCATCTTTTTCTTTACTGTTTGTGCATATATGTGCTATTTTGGCTTCACCTTTTTTGTGCATGTCTCCAAGCTCTTGGAGCAGCTTGAAGACAATGGAAAGCCTCACGAGGAGGTGCATCATGGGCCCATCCAACTGATTTTGCCACCCTCGTGTCGCACCCTTTCTTCAATGTTTGGATCAAAAATGCTTCTTCCCTAACCTCCATGGATCTCATGCAATGCAAGGATCCTTTGCGGTTCATGCAGTTGGGAAATTAGCTTTCTTTCCTCAGCTTTCCTTGCAGTTCTGTAATACATGCGAAGACACGTAAGTTTATCCCAAAGCCTTGGTAAGAGTGTGTTTTGAGCGAACTTGTATCGGGTTCCTTGCCATCGAAGAAAGGGATTTATAATCAACAATTACACTGCCATTGGCCAGACATAATCAACAGAAGTTGCAAAGTTGGAACAATTGGGAGCTCATTCATTTCATTGAGGTGCTTCAAACATGTACCAATTGGTTCACATATTTCATGACTTGAGAAAGTAGCACCTTTCTCGACTTGGAGTCGAGAAAAGGCCCTCATGATACACTATATAGTTTTCTGCACAAAACATACTACACAATATACAGAGTCGATTTCGGACATCCCTCTCATATTTCTTTCAACATTCAGAAATTTTTAATTATTCACTATAGTAATTCATGTCCATCGCCTTCATGATTGCGTTACTCTCCTCATCAATCTCCTTGAGCGTCAGATAGTTCCTTAATACCGCGACCACCAAAATGGAAAAACAGAGCCTTAGCCAACACGGGAATCAGAATATACAATAATCGATTATCTGTTTCAAATTGTGAATTATCCAAGTTGCGACAATACTTACAGGCATTGTCATCTATGATAGTGTTGTGCTTGTTGAAACTCTGGTAAGATTCATAAACTCTTTTGAGCCTCTTCAGCATAATAGTTTTGCCTTTCGTGATGGCCGAATCGAGGTCATTCACGTGCTCACACCTTGCATTGCCCCATACAAATATAAACTTTAAAATAGAAAGCACATTCTAATTCCTAGTCTATATGCAGCAGTAGAGTTGCAGTTTTTCTGTGAGTTTATTGTGGAGTGTCGAGGTATTGCTGTCTCTTTGGGGCAGTTCTCCTTCCTCCTCACTTGCTTTGTAACATTACCATTCTTTTAATATATTGATGACACAGTTCTTCAAAAAAAAAAAAAAAATTGCTTTCTTTTGGGGCCAAGGAAACACCACCTTATTCTGAGTTTTTGTTGGCTTCTCTGAGATGTTGAGCTGAGGGACATTACCATCTTGGTATATTGCAGTTAGGACTACATTGACATAAGAAAATCACAAGTTTTATGGGCCCCCCCGGCATCCAGTTGTCGTTTGGCTCTGACCAGATTTCTTGATTGGGATCCAAGGTTGGGATCTTGATTCTTTGTGCATTTAGGCCTCCACCTGATGTTGTTTATAAGCCTGAAGCATCATTTACACCAGAGTCTTTTTATGCACATTATGGTTGACTTGCACTAGAATCCTTATGAGGTGAGGAGAGAGGGAAGGGAGGGGGAGGGAGAGAGGGCGAGAGATGAACAGTGTTCGGATGCCTCTGAGTGCAACTCTGATGACGATGGAGCTGGACCGAGTTCCTTGAAATAATAAACACTATCAATTATTAATGTCGATGCCTCTTTAATATCACGAGGACTCTTCTTAGGTGACTAACATGACCTTCCAAACTCTTGTTGTAGATCGCCGAAGGATATCATCACAAATCCATTGAGGAATTCATGAAATACGATGTTCACGAGCCTGATGAATTTCGAATGGCAAGTCATAATGACCATACCTTGGAGAGGAACTTTGCTTCTTAGATCTGATCCATGAGATCGTATATAGGTAACGCATACCTATTTTTGATAGTGTAATTTTTTAAATGAGTTAATAATAGCGGCAGAATGGAAAGACAAGGACACCTCCCTAAGGGGGGTGATGCTAGATGAACTAACAAAAGCTTGTGACAGGATATATGGGAGAGTAAAGAGAAAAATATGAAACAGGAGAAGCGGTGTGGTACGAAGATGATTGCAAAAAGGCGAAAAGAAAAGCAAAATTATAGAGGGGGTCAGAGAAATACGACGAGTTAGAAAGGGCATATATACGACTGATAAGAAGGAAACGGAAAGTGTACATGGCAGAACAACAAAAGAGGAAAGTATGTCAATTGAAACACCATCTAAGAGATTACTGGAAAGTTTTTAAGAGAAAAGCACATCAGAACAAAATAACGGATCAGAAGATTTAGACAGATCACCTTAATAAGTTATATCACTCTAAAGCAGAGAAAATTTAGATACCGGAAGGTTCGATAGGGGAAGGTTTTGAAGAGTAAGCCTTAACAGAAGGCTTTCCACATAGCTGGCAGTGTAAGGTGATACCGCTATTCAAGGGGGGAAACTGCTGAATCCTTAGGAATTACAGAACCATAATGGTGAGCAGTGGGATGGCGAAATGGTATAGCAAAGCAATAGAAATGAAACTTACAGATTGGGCAAAAAGGAATAGCAAATATGCAAAAGAACAAACAGGGTTCAAACCAAATCACTCAACAATAGATCACTTGGTAACGCTGAGGGTAATAATAGAACATTCAAAATCACTAGAGAAAGCAGTGTACTGTTGTTTTGTCGATTTCAGAAAGGCTTTTGATACGATGCCAAGGGACTCTTGCAGAGGCTGACACACTGACCTCAAATTTTGGTTCATTGTTGAAAACTCTAGTTTTCTTAAGTCCACATGTCCTTTATTCAGAGATCGCAAAAAAAACCTACATGTAGATCTGTGGAGGTGTGGTTTTACTAATTGACGGTGTTGCTTCTTAAGTGGACAAGGAGTGTCCACTGTTATTTTTGTAAGGAGCTATGTTTTTTATTTTTTAGAAGGTGGTGTTTTTCAAGGAGGTATGTTTTTTGTTAAAAGAACTGTGTTTTTTGTTTTTTTTTTGAGATGGTGTTGTTTTCTAGAAGGTGTAGTTTTTGGAGGTGTGGTTTATAAATAAGTGTAGTTTTCAAGGAGGTTTTTTTAAAAGGATGTATGGTTCTCTAAAGGGGTATGATATTTTAAGGTTTTTAATAGCGAATCTTGTAAGCACCATTATACAATCATTGCACTACACCCATCTGTATGACACCCCATAAAGTATTCATGTTGTCATTGCATATGCCATGTGTACAAATGCAGTATCTCATCTATTGTCCCTTTACCCCACATGCTTATAGAAAACTATAATGCAAAGGCATATGAAGATCCCAAAATTGAGTTGAATTGAATTTAACTTTAATATCCATATCCATGGGGACCAACAGGTCTACTAGATCGTGTGTGTGTGTGTGTGTGTGTGTGTGTGTGTGTGTGTGTGTGTGTGTGTGTGTGTGTGTGTGTGTGTGTGTGTGTGTGTGTGTGTGTGTGTGTGTCCCAAACAACTGACATAATACAATAGAACATAACAAAGCTATACATTCATAACAGTGTTATATAGCCCACAATATTTCATGGAAATCTAGTGAAAAACAGAAAAATAATGCGCAATTGAGAGATTTAATGGTTTTACAGATCACATTGTGAAGCCTGATGTGGAATTGCAGCTGGAAATACAAGAGAACCATCCAATATCACAACCTTAGATGAAGAGAAGGATATATTTGGTGGGAGACCTATAAAATGATGTATGAAGACAATGTACATGCTGAAACAAATATAAATTTAACAAGCACAGTAGTTCAATGGAAAGTTGAGTAGAACCAGTGTACGCAAATCCAAAACCTAAGTTCAAGGATTGATGCTAGTACCTGCAGACCATCCAAGAGCATAAGTTAGTATAAGGATAGTAACTAGACTTGGGAACTGTAGGCTTCAACACATCAATCCACTTGTTATCGATGTCCAAACTTAGAAATTGGAAAACATCAAACAATTCTACTAGAACGAACCCATCATATTAAATAGCTGTGTAAACAGTAAGAATGCTAAGAGTACATTTGCTTTGCATTAAATGGAACTAAGAACCCGAATTATGCTACCAAAGGTCAGATGCATATAATACAGATGCGGATTATGTAGATTGGTTGACGAACAATCAAAATCTCCATAGTCAACCATCATTATCTACCAATTGAATGTATACAAACAATGGAATCAAAAGCTGAAACCATGTTCGAGTAAGGCAATGAGTGCTTACATATGCCAATCCATTAGTGTTAACGGAACGAAATGCAAAAGGAAAGACAGAACACAGACAAAAGCAAAGGAAAAAAGCAAAGAAGAAAAAGGAGTCGAGAAGGGACTAAAGCCAACAGAGAAAATGCAACTGAGAAAGAAAGGCAGACACAAGCAAAGAACAACTGCAAGACAAGGAGAAGAAAAATAAAAATAAAATCGACCAGCATGACAGCAAATAACAACACCCTGGACGAAAAGACAACAGAAGATGACAAAAAGACAACACCAGATGATAGACCGGGCAAGGAAGGGCATACCTGACAGGACGGCCGTACGCAGCACCAGCTGTCAGTGCCAAAAGGGGAGCCGAAGAGAAGGAAAAAAAGGGAAAAAAATGAAGTAAAAGCAATGAAAGTAGAAAGAGGAAGAATTAAATAATAATAATAATAATAATAAGAAGAAAAACAAAAAGAAGGAAAAGGAAAGCCATACAAATTAACGTAAAATAACCACAACAAACCCAAAGCAACAAAGGATGCACCCATGAAGATGGTTGCACGAAAAACCAAAGAACCTGGCCAGGGAACAGAGGCAGAAAGCAATACAGACAGGCCCACAAGACGAAAAAAGTAATATAAAAATAAAATAAAGAAAGGCCAAAACAAGGTTGAAAGAAAAACAACAAACAAAGAAAGAAGACAAATAAAAACAAAAAGAAAGAAAAACATTAAAAATAGCATGACTAGACCAAAGCTACTAAAGACACAACCATGAAGATGGTTGCATGAAAAAACAAAGACACTAGCAATGGAACAAATAAGCGGTAAGCAACTCAGACAGGCCTACTCGACGAGATTTAAGGCCCAAATTTAGGTTAACACATCTGTAGAATCCCAATGACTAGTCATTAGAACATTTAAATGTTGCATTTCATAAATAGGGTATTGTGCGCACGCGCGCGTGTGTGTGTGTGAGAGAGAGAGAGAAAATGAAATGAAATGAAATTTATTATTACGTCTTCGAGACCGCCAGACCTATGAGACGTTTACACATCACAATCAAAGTCATAAAACAAATCATCCAGTGCATCCTCTGAGAATAATACACTGGGCTCCTCTACATCTATCTCCTCCACATTTTTGGGTTGCCCCTAGGGGGGCAAACCCTCGTTTATGTGGGTATGTGGGCATATTCAAGTATATGCTGGCATATACCTAGCATATGCTGATGACTGCTAAAAACCGGCTGCTGCCTGTAAATGGTCGGTCATCTAGCCCCATTATCAGCCTGCTACACAAACGCTATCCGCCGGACTTGGCTATGGCTTCTGCACCTCGGATTCTGCCCTCCCTTCCACGCCTTCCGTCAGGGTTCTGGCGAGGAGCATATGTTTATCCCTTCCTTATACCCTCTAGGGCATAATCTCATCTCCCTTAATCTCAGCTATGCAACTCTTGACGATGGAGCGAAGGAAGGAGAGCCTGAAGATTATGCAGGATACAGGTAGAAACATAGGGGGCTACATTTGTTTGGAAATACCAAAAAAGTCCTAGTTTCATTTTCTTGGCAGAAAATCGGAGAAAACAAATCATAGAAGTTGTACAGTACATTGAGGAAAGGTTGAAGCAGCTGGATGAAGAAAAGGAAGAATTAAGTAAATATCAGCAACTGGATAAACAAAGAAGGTCGTTGGAGTATACAATATTTGAAAAGGAACTTCAAGATACAAGGCAAAAGCTTGATGAGGTACAAGCTTTGTCTGTTAGCTTACATTGAAATATCAATTTGTGTGACATTTCTATCGTTTGGATGTTCTGAAGAATGTAGCAAGTCGTACCAAAGTTTCAGAAAAATCTACTGCAATGCATGATAGTGTGCGGGATTCACATGAGAGACTCAAAACTATAGAAAAGGAGCTTAAAACGCTTCAAAAGGAGCTTCAGGTTCTAAGCAAAGACAAGGAAGTTGCAGAAAAATAGAAAACAGAAGTGTTACAAACTTTTGCTAAGGTGGACCTGGATGTTCGTGATGTTGAGGACCGGATTAAAACTGAACAGAGAACCAAAGTGAGTTACTCTTTTACAGTTATTCAGGTTTATGTGTGAATATGTAGCATAATAACAGGGGGTTTTTTTTGTACTTTTATACAGTTTTCTCTAAGGTTTTCATATGATTTGGTGGGCGTATTACATGAGGTGTACTAATTGGTACATCTAGAGCGCACCAAGTATTTGCATGCAACTTGCGCCCTTTTTTATTTGGCCCTTCTTAATGGTCAAGATCAAAGGGCTTACAACAAAAGCCCTCTTTAAAAAGACAAGATCGAAGGGCTTACAACAAAAGCTCACTTTTTGGAAAAAAGGAAAAAAAAAAAGAAATAAGGAAGAAAAAAAAAAGGGAGAACACATGCAACCATCGTGCATATGCACTCTAGGGTTTCAGAGAGACTTAGGGTTTCATCTGGTCTGATAGTCGTGTCCATGCCCAGATGCTTCCAGATGCTTGCCTGCTTGGTTTTGTTTTCAGATGACCAAGGCAAATTTTATTTCTTATTTCTGGCAGATTCATCCAAAGTGCCAGAAAAATATCCACCGGATTGATGATGCAGTTCCGAGTGTTTTTGCTTTGTATTTCTCCTTTCCTCTCAGGCCTCGCCGGATTTGATCGGCCACTGTAAAGGTCGTAGCTAGAGATAGGAATCGTTCTTCGACAGATTGCCGTCGCCTTCACTTTCTCCTTTCTGAGACCATTTCTGGATGCTCCGGTCTGACATCTCGTTTTGCTTTCTAGCGAATCAACCGGTGAATGCAGCAGATCTTAACAGGTGAAAATCAAACAAGCAACCGACCAAGTAGCTGGTGAAGATCAAGCAAGCCGGTATCTTCGTTGCAGAATAGGTGCGTCAGTCAGTAAAGATCTTTTCCTTTGTTTCTTGTGACGTCGACTTCGACTGAGTTTATGCCCACCAATTTCCGCCCATGGAAGTGGTGTACAGAGATGGATATTTTCATTCTTTAGATAATAGAATGCTCTGGATCTTCAAAAAAGCTAAGGTAAGCAGCGTGAGGGTGCTTCTTATTCATATACCTTGTGAAAAATCTGTTCAACGATTCTCAGGACTTGATGCTTTGGATCTTGATCAACTCCGGAGCGTGGAGTATATGCCTCGAGTTCGGGGATATGTGAGAGAATATTGGTTCAAAGCAGAGCTCAAAGCAGAGATTAAATGTTTCTTCCATCTTCTGATTCGCAGATCAAATGCTAAACATAGGCAAGGTAAAGTTATTTATCATGGATATGATTTTCAAGATGAAAATGAATATGATGAATATGAAGAAGCTGGGCTTTTTGAAGAAGAATATGAAGCAGATGCATATGAAGATGACTATGAAGATGTATGTGAAGAATATAGCGCATATGAAGATCCACATGCATTTCCAAGTCCATTTCCAAATGCATTTCCAAGTGCCCAAATAGGTGAATCCTTTTTTTTTTTCGGTACTGCTTGGGTTCAATCCGTGCATGGTCTGCTAGGCTTGTGCATTCCTTGAGAGCTCTTCCTCATTTCTTATTTTCCTCAGCATAAGAAGCTACTAAACCTTTGGCTGGCAGTGTACATTTAATGAATATGTTGCTTATGTATATTAATTGACTCCTCTGCTTTCCATTTTTTATGCAAACTGCTTGCGTTCTAGTTTGATTAGAATAACGAGAACAGAAATTTTAGGCCCGAAGGGCCGAAAATTTTTTTCGATATAACAACCAACACATAGCTATCATTAACATTATTAACATAAACACATAACACATATTGCTACATGTTTTAAATGTCTTTTATATTCTCACGTCTGCTTTTTTTTTTATGGCCCGAAGGGCCAAAAAATTTTTTTAGTATAATAACCAACACATAACTACCATTGACATTAATAAATATAACCATTGGATCCAACACATTTAAATTAAAATCCCCCTTAAACCCCCTTTGGTTTGGGTGCATATTCACACGGGTGGCGTGGGCCGAGAGCCCTCATAATTGTATTTTGGACGTACGAAATCAACACCATATAGTATTCTGGTTGAAATCTTATAGTATTTTGCGAATCTTATTATACAGTATAGCAAATCTTGTACTTGCATACCCCACAAATGAGGAACTTTACGTACGGTGTAGATTATGGAATAAGGGGCGAATATGCCAATCCGACAGCTCTCGATGCCCGGAGTCACCCCCCGTGTGAATATGCACCCAAACCAAAGGGGGTTTAAGGGGGATTTTAATTTAAATGTGTTGGATCCAATGGTTATATTTATTAATGTCAATGGTAGTTATGTGTGACTAATGTAATTAATGAAGGAAGCACCGTAAATTGTTTTGCTGGATTTTAGGAGGAGGTAGCAAAGGAGCTGAAGTTGCTTGAAAAGGAAATTCAACAGTCAAGGAAGGATCTAGATAAAGTGCAACCCTTGTATGAACAGCAAGTAGCAGAAGAAGAGGAGATAAATAAAAGGTAAGATTATAACGTTTTTGCTAGGCTTATTAATTGTGTGTTGACAGGCAGGCTTCATTTCTAATGTCGTGTTGTTTGGCATGATTTTAGATAATGAAAAAGAACTGAGTATTCTATATCAGAAACATGGTCGTTCAATTCAATTTGAAAACAAAGTTGCAAGAGATAAATGGCTTCAAAAGGAAATAGATGATCTGGAGAGAGTTATTTGCAGAACAAATGTGCAGGTAAGACGAGCATTTAGTGCCTATAATGTAGGTTGTGCATGTAATTTTGGTAATCTCAAATGAACAATGACCTTCAGGTGAAAAAGCTGGAGGAGGAAACATGCCAGCTCAATGAAGAGCTTGCAGAACAAAAAGTAAAGCAGTTGAAATGCGCTCAGCAGAACTGTCTGAACAAGAGGTCCTTGTAATGAGAGGAATGATCCTACCTTTCCAGCCCCTATCCATAGCTTTTCACCACATAAATTACTATGTGGATATGCCTGCAGTATGTATAGCATATCACTTCTACACAGACTGATCACGTATGAACAATGCATTTGCTTTCCATACTGCTCTGATTGGTGTTAGTGAAGCTGGTAAAACTACTCTCATGGATGTTCTGGCCGGAAGAAAAACTGGAGGCTATATTGAAAGCAGCATCAACATGTCTGGATATCCCAAAAGACAAGAAACATTTTCACGCATATCAGGGTACTGTGAGCAGAATTATATTCACTCCCCACATGTACCATGCTTGAGGCAATTACATATTCTGCTTGGCTCCGCCTTTCAAAGGATATTGATGAGAAAACTAGGAAGGTAATATTTTTTACCTCCCAACTTTGCTAACTTTACATATTCAGCCAGCTTTACCAAGGAGAGTTTTGCAAGTACAGGCATTTGTAGAAAATGCACAGCCATTACCTGGTCAGGTGTCTTGGCATAACATTATAACATGGGGGAGGGTGCTCAAGAAAATGAAGGAACATGATGTCACTCCGCCATCTCTATCTTTTTTTGTGGCATCACTGCTTCCAAACATACTGAGAAGACTTCTGGAAAAAGTGCTGTTTAAAAAAAATGCTTATGCCATCCTACTCTTATACTTTATCATTACCATGGGCCTAAGATTTAGGACTGCATGCTAGCATTGGCCTTATCCATATGTCCCTCAACACTAAGAACTTTGCAAGTTCTCATTTTCATTTATTTATTGGATGTTGCACATTACTACATTTCTCTGCCCATTCAACTTGCTGGCTTTCTTACTGAATGTCAAAAGAATGTTCATATTTCTCTTGCCATTGTTGGCACATGTGAGATTGGTTCAAACAAGAAAACAGCAGAGGGGTGCACAAATAAAAAGCTAATGTGATCAATGCCAAGAAGCTCAATAAGCTAAGATACCACTATCCACGGGCTGAACCGGTTCTTAATGTCATACAAAGATGAGTGCATAAATTTTCTTATAATGTTTATGCTCATAATCATGTCTAATTTTTTGCTCCTTTCAGACTAGAGCCAGTAATCATAAGACTTGGGAGGCAACGCGCCCCTATAGTTATGATATATGCTGCAATTATGGACATTTGGGCTTGGAGTTTGTCAAAGATCTCCTTCAGGCTACTAGATTTAGCATTTAGACTGGAAATGTAGTTGCCACGATGTTTTCATATTCAAATCTAGCCTTCAATATCTGCCCATGAATGGACCAATAATGATCTAAAATACCAATGGTGCTACGTCTTTATGCAATCATCCTTTAAAATACTAACAATACATCCTAAGAGAACTATCCCCACTAGTAGGTACCCCCAATAATTCATGGCATCATATACTCATATAAATCGATAAATGGTGACCGATCCTCCTCTACACGTTGTACGGTACCAGATATATAACATACAACCGCATTAGGGCGGATTTGGGGTCTGAAAATGGCCTCCTATCAGCCATTCCACGTCATATTTCCGCTCCCTTTTTCCCATGCCACCTAGGATACCAAACTCTCATAATTACAGATTTGCTTGGAATATTCTTCCGGAATAAGGGGGATTGCACATTCATGGCGCCATATGTATTTAATTCTGTTGGTTGTCAGACGGACTGATGCAACACGTGGCGCTTCTAAAATGCCACTTGCATTATAGCATACCGGCAACTCATGACGGTGTCTCTTGGTAAGCGTCTTGGCGTCCACCGCCTTCTACATTTCAAAAGTTGAATGTGTAGGTTGAAGCTTTGTATCGGATCGGACTTTCATTTTAAATTTGCCATTTCGCTATTTAACCGATCTTCACTTCATCCTAATACAAGGCTTCCCGCCCCACAATTCCAAATTTGAATTTGCTTAATGTATAAAAAGCATGGATTGTAGGAGAATGGACTTTTCGATTTCCATATGCACGTTGCAAATTTCAAAAACGAAGTTAGTAAATGCGGACGTTCGGCTCACACCTAAGGCTTAATTGTGTTGGGGCATAAAAATACCACACCTTGATTTCACCGGTCGCGATCTACACAAAGATGGAAGTTGCTTGTTGTCAAATTAAACTTAAACACAAGTGAGGTCGGCACTTACGTGGTTTTCTCGGAGGGGGTTTGGAGTGTTTTTTTAAATCCCAATTATCGACATAGTGTGACGTAGCATCTTGGTATTAAATAGTATGTTAAATTCAATTATATCGGTGTTCATTTTCTGGTTAAACTCAAATCATATAGGTTTAGGAATAAGGTTAAAAAAGGAAGATATTGGCTATTTAGGAATAAGGTTAAAAAAGGAAGATATTGGATATTTAGGTATAAGGTTAAAAAAGGAAGATATTAGATATGGCTCAAATTTCGAGATATGCACATAATGGCATATAATGATGGTTGATAGGACTGGAATACTGAATCATTCCCTACGATTTTCACGCCTAATCCAAAATATATCTATTCCAGCCTAGATTGGCCCATTCTCCCCCAATCTCCGCCCAATCTTTGCTAGATCCTCCGCCCAATTTCTCTAGTCCATCGCCATGAAGAGATCAGCCTACGGAAGAGCCTGAGGTGTCCTCCAAGAGGCCTATTATGGCTGGAAGAGGTGTTCCCTCCTGGAGTTCCCTCCAGCCCCCGCCTGTTCTTGCTCAATGCCTCTCGATTCCTCTCGATTCCTCGATTCCTTTGACGAGGAATCGAGAATGAGGAATCGAGGAAATTTCGAGCGAGGAGTTCATCACCAGTGTTCTTGAAGGTGGATAGGAGATTCTTGAGAAAATGAGTGGTTCTACCGACGAGAAGAAGCCGAAGATGATGAAGAAAATGAAGAAGTTGAAGACGAATCTGCTGACTTCGAGGAGCTCATGGCGTTAGTTCATGGTACATGCATGTTTTCTTTCTTTTCTTAAGCATTCAACTAACGGTTATTTCTTATTTTTTTTTTGCAGATGATGAAGCGGATGAATGAAATTTGTTAGGCGCAGAGCACCTCTTATTTTTTTTTCCTTGTTCTTAGTCGAGCTTGCCTCCAGCTTCTTACCATATGACTGCAAGCCTCCGGGCTTTTTTGTTGTGAATAGTTGAAGCCTCCGGGCATTTAAATTTACAAAATGATGTAAAGCCATACGGCCATAAAAAATTTTGAATGTAAAAAGTTTTTGCTTCTAATTCCATTTGAATACCTAACTTTTTTTTTACTGTACATGTGTTACCACTCTTAAGTACATAAGTCATCATCCCTTTTCAAAGAGCATATTATTTTTCAAGGATCACACCAAGCGAATAGTACATATGCAACAAAAATGGAACACACTAAATTCGCATCGTGTGATCCACTTTCTTATTTGTTGTCAAATTAAAACTAAACACAAGTCCCTCGTCAATAGTCTCCCATTTGCATATAAAATATCTATCATTCCAAGTTATATTATGTTTTATGAACTAAAATGGCCTCCTATCAGCCATTCCACGTCATATTTCCGCCCCTTTTTTTCCCGTCGATTTGCTTGGAATATTCTCCTAATAAGGGGAATCGCATATCTATGGCCATATGTATTTAATTCTCTTGTTGTCGAGATTGATTGACCTTAACACGTGGCGCTTCTAAAAGCCACTTGCATTATAGCATACCGCAACTCATGACGGTGTCTCTTGGTTTGTCGATACCAATCATGCATCACCGATTCTTGTCTTGCCCTATTTTCATTTAGAGTCCATTCCCGCCTTCTACATTTCAAAATTTGAATGTGTAGGTTGAAGCTTTGTATTAGACTTTTCGTTTTAGTGGCTGCGATTAAGCCTTAAAAGTTCAATAACAGGGATCTTTACTTCATCCCAATATAGGCTTCCGCCCCTACAATTCAATTTTGAATTTGCTTTTGTATAAAAGCATGGATTGTAGGAGAATGGACTTTTCCATATGCACTGCGTTGCAAATTTCAAAAAACGAGGTTAGTACGGACCGAGCCTCAAACGGGGTTAATTGTCTTTGGGGCATACAAATTGTACACATTCATTTCGCCGTGCGATCCACGCGGTATGGAAGCTCCAAATGATGTGTGGATAAGGATCCAACTGACTCGGGAATATGCTCCAGGTCTTCAATCGCAAAAAGAGGTCTAAAAATAAGAACTTAGACCTCGACATGTTGCTTCTATGCGAACTCAAAAAGTATCGACATCCGGGCGGATGGCGGTTTATATCCATTGGATCCGTTGAGTGGCGTGAAACCGGCCATTTCGGGACGTTTCAAGTTTAGTCCGATTTTTGTGGTGACGGTAACTCGGCCTCTTGGGATATTGTGAGAGATTGAGAGGATGAAGGCATTCGAATCGAATCTGAGTTCCTTGAGATGAGTCAGCTCCGATTGTCACAAGAGAATTATAACTTAAACCAGCAGCTCTTTTTTCTCTAAACTTCATTACTCCAATCGTGATGAAGGAAAGGAATGACGGCTTGGGGAGGGAAACTTCTTTGAGATACGAAGTGGAGAAGTCCAAATTGGTGATAGGGCAAATTGCAAGAAAAGATCCAAGAGCTCGAAGAGCAAACTTTGGGCTTCAATGTAGGTTAAAGAATTTTGAAGAAAACACCCCTTGGCTTGCGAGAAAGGAAGAAACATTATCGAATCGATAGAGGAACCGAAGTTTGGATCAGGTGCATTCAGACGCGTTGTGGTCACGCCACAAGGTCCGTTTACAACACTAGCAAAGGCGGTTAAGATCCGGGAAACTAGAAGCAATCTTGGTTACGTGGTGAAGAACCTAGCGACGAGCGGGGAGATAGTGGACATGATTTGTCACCCTACAACTCTCCTCTCAAGAAGATGGTATTGGAAATGGTACTAGGGGAGATCTACAAGAAGTTAGAAGCGGCAGGATGTACGGTGTTTGTGATGATGTAGGCATCGGTAGGCTTGGTTTCTGGATTCTCTATTCAAGCCATTCCACGAAGCGTTGAAAAGAATGGGCACAAAAAAGTATTAAACTCCACGTCCACAAATTGTCGAGAATACAAGGGTTACTAGGACAAAGATGGTGTATGCCATATTAGGAGAGATGCACCACGTTGAATGTCTTTGGTCACGCCATAGCCATAAAAGATAAGAATGGCAAGGATTGTTGTGATATAGTTGGAATGAATGAGCATAATAATCTTTGGGTTGACACAGTTACTCTCTTACAATTCCTTGTCAAATATTATGACTTAACGATTCTGCGAGAAACTAATGGTGAGATTGAAGTTTGCATAAAATTGGATGAAATGGAACTGACCAAGTTTGAGAAGTATGAGAGGGTATCCGTTGTCATCATGAATAGAGCAATTGAGAATGCAATTGCACATGCTAAATCAAAGAGCAACAAGAATAACAAAAAGATGTAGAGGTGACGGACGAGGAGAAGCGTCTGGAAAAATGGTTCTCATGTCAATCGAAGATGACACACGGTGGTTAGGTCTCTTTAAAGTTCGAGAAAGAAACCCACGAGGTTTTGAAATGGGTGTTCAATCAAACCCGACATCCAGAGTCTAATATCTAGATTCGAGGGAGGGAAAAATTGCAAGTAGATCACTATGGATCTTACAAAGTAATTTTTCACTTGGCGTCTGATTTAAAAACCGAAAAGCAATGTACAACATAAGTGGAGGAGGACAAGGAACATGCAAAAGTTGTGCATCTTTGCAATCATGCAAGGAAGTCAAGTCTTTGGGAAGACTGTTTCAACCTTGTCCCTTAACCAAGCAAATGCTCCTAATAGAGGAGAAAGAAGATCCCAAGTTCCATGGCATTTTCCCCATTCCATTAGAGAGGGTTCATATCTCGCACTTTGCACGCTTTGTGAGAATCATCGACAAGATGATATTTTTGAGCTCTGCGCAGATTAGTGTGGAACATTTCAGACAAGAAGAGAAGAGAGGAAGGAATTGTAGAGTTGAACATGTTCTATCGAGCGCGAGGTTTGCATGGTGGCAATGTAAGATTAGAGCTCGATGAGAAACGGGCGGGAAGAACAAGTGTGCCTCGTAAGGTGTCAATTGGAGGGATGAAAGCTTCGGCGCTTCATAAAGAATCATAGAGAGGCTCGAGCGGAAACCGGATGGGAGAAAAGGTCTATGAATTTGGAAAATTGCTGGTTGATGCGGAGCAGGACCGCCTGAGATGGCGTTCGTTCGGCATTGAGGAAAAAAAAGCATGGGATGCATTGTGCGAATTGTTCCCATACATTCGAGAGAATGGACCTCACAAGAGAAGATGCGAAAATGTTAGGTTACAAGCGAATAACAAATTTATTAAAGCTTTCATAGACGCATGGGGAGAGAGTGAAGTCACGCACTACTTGCACATCTTTTGGGCTCATGCACCTTGGTTTTTAGGAAGTATGGAAGCCTAGCGAGGTGGAGTGCACAAGGCATGGAGAAGTCGCGATAAACAAGCTAAAATAGCCTTTCATCGTAACACTCAAAAGGGGGTGGAAATGTGGGAACCAACCCTCTAAGACGGATGACGAGTGGTTTTATAGAAGGGCGATGGCTAACATCGACAAGAAGGTCGCTTTAAGGAGCAACCCGCGTCGTAAAACACCATTGGCATAATCTTTGAAGAGAAAACGGAAAGTTGCTTGGCAAAATTCTAGGGCCCCACTAGCATCGCAACAATTGGAGATCTAAGAGACAAAGAATCGTAAAGTATACTTGTAATGTGTATGTTCACACGACGCGGTACTTGCCTCCAACCTTGTTTGCAATAAACCGTAGCTTCGTCGTGTGATCTTATTTGTATCATCACACCTACAAGCGGTGGAGTTCGCTATTGCTTGCATTTATGTGGCTTCGTCGTGTGAAGCTTTACAAGATAATAATAAAAAAGGGTTACTTTTGATTAAAGTTGTGAAAGATGTTACATTGAAAAACAAAATACAACGACTCATTGTTGCTCCAAAGGCGAGCTCTTCTTCATTATCTTCATCATCATCATCAGCTCCGTCCCTCGTCCCTCGTCTTCATCTCTTCCCCTCAAGCGAGCAATCACCCTATCCAAACGTTCCTCCAATCTGTCCACCATCTCTTTGTACATGTCCCGCTCCCGTCCCAATAGCACAACGTGTTCTTACGCCTGAATTAGCATCCTCGTTGCCGTCATAACCACCTCGGTCTGCGGTTGTTGGGGCATGTCATCCGCCCGACCTTCTATTCAACCGCTTTGATTTGCCTCTCCGGCTACTGAAGCATGAGAAGGTTGAATTCATTCTCTTCTTCTTTTCTGCTGAATTGTAACGGCGTTTTCCTTTAGAAGATCATCTTGCTCCTTCAACCTCTTCATTAGAACACCCAACACTATGTCGAAAGGGAGTTCTATCCTCTTGCGTTTTCCATTATCGGTTTGAGGATGTGGAGGCCATAGATGACAAATGGGAGGGGCGTTAAGATTATAGAAGTGAGGAGCAAAGACTCTAACCGGCGGAAGGAGCACCGCGCAAGGACCTCAATTTATACATATTAGCGCTTGAACATATTAAACACACTTTCGGCCGCCGCACGTGTCGGGGGATTCGGTTGTCCGCTAGAACACATTAATGGTACCGTCATTTGGAACACATTAATAACTATTCTAACTACATAATATATCACACCATCGCTGAAATCGCACATCGAGCTTTAAAACCCTATGAAGGGTTTTTTGCTTCGCGGTGATCCGCCTCTGTCATTCTCTACCACGGATATTGAAAATTAAAAATAGGAAACGTAATATTCGGTACATTTGTCAAAAACTTTTCCCATTGAAAAATAAAACCAATTACAAACATTAAAAAAGCGGGCCCTCTAGGAGGAGCCCGATGCTCTATGATCGCCGGCAAGCTCTTCACGGAGGGCGCGATAATTTTTTCTGCTCCTCCAACATGATTGCACCCCCTTAACCACGTTCTCATATTCCGCAACCTTATCTTCCCCGCTCATCGAAGTTGGGCTCGGGCAGCCTCTCCCGCCGATTGCGGCCCTAAGCCTCTTTGGAGGTTATATATATATGTGGCGCGCAATTCAGCGGTCTAAGGCAGCCCGGGATTGCGCACTAAAATCACCTCCACGCCAGAAGGCGACCTTTTCCTCTGCCGCCCAGCTTGGCGGCGTCTTCATCATTCTTTTTCTTTTAGAAGGCGGATCCGTTCTCTCCGCTTGTAGCGAATGTTCACAATTTCCTTGACCAAAACTTGAGACAAGATCTCGGCGGGGATGGAACCGAGCCGAGGCCATTGAAAGTGATGGGAGAACAGGGTGATGGTCGAGGGCGGATGTGGTAGAAACGAAGATGGCGGATAGGAGAAGACAAAGGCCTCCCGGCGTTTTATATAGAAACTAGAGATACGTTGGAATCTCACGGTTCGAAAATCCGATAAAGTTGTGTAATAATCCTACGAGGCGAAATTATAGCATGCAATTAGGCAACGGTAGCCTATGTTCGCATCATGGGATCCGTCATATCCTAGTCGCATCGTATGCAGGCCGCACAAAGACAAGTGTTATTGTGGCGGCAAGATGCCACGCCCTTGGCATGACGTTGTCATCCACAAAACCAATGTATGTGAATAGACGTTGTCATCCACATGCAAATTAGCATTTACCCGGAGTTATATCACATAATCTAGCTAGATATTTGTGTTACATAAACTTTTCCATTAATAAATTATGAATTTATACATACAACGAGGTGTACGTTGTGGAGATCATACGACGCGAAATCCATTGATTGCTACCTAATTGCAAGAATGGCATTTCGCGTCGTGTGATCTTTTAATAAAACAAAACAAGAGAACGATAGAAGCAAGAAATAGAGCAAATTTTTCTTTGAAACAAAAATATATATATACAATGGCTACGGATCTTCATGATCCCAGAAGTGGGCCGTGAAAGTCGCTTCTCATCCTCCCGCAGAGCGAAGCTTCTTCTCCATATCTTCTAGCGCCAAGAATATTGTGTGCGAAAAATCGCCAATTCTCACGGCTATTGGCCTCTCGGTACCGGTTAATGTTGTCGCGAAGCTCAAGGTCTCGCTCATGCAAAGCTTCTCTAGTGAATTCTAACCGCTCCACCGCCTTCCATCTTCTGGCCGACGGGTCATGCTGCCGGAACCTCCTTGAATCTCTTCATCACCACAAGAAGGGTGATGTCCGCGGGTAGTTTCCAGTCGCTAAACCCATTGGAGGAGGATGAAGATGCCATCGGAGGAGAAGGCGGAAGGCGGAAGGCGGAAGGGGAGAAGATGAGCGTAAGAAGGCTGGGGCTAAGAGGATCTGAGGTCGAAGGCAAGATAGAAAGTCTTCTATTTATAACAGGGGATTTCGTAGTAGCTTGAGTCACACGACGCCAAGGATGCCGCGTGGGTCGGGAAAATCGACCAGCTTACTTCTCGCGTCGTGTGAAGAAAAAGGACCGTTACTTCTTCTAACGTCTTTTCTTCGGAGAAAGCTCGTGTGATAATTTTATTGATAATTTCGGTGATACAATCTATACATAAGTAATTTTATTGATACATAACTAAAGATAGAACTTCTCATTGAAGCAAAATAGAACGGCATGGAATCACACCCACGCGAAATCCATTGATTGCTACCTAATTGCAAGCAAGGCATTTCGCGTCGTGATATTTTAATAAAAACAGAGAACAACAGGATAGATAGAAGCAAAAAATAGAGAAAACTTTTCTTTGAAGCAAAAAATAGATAGATACAACGGCTAGGGATCTTCATGATCCTCTGGCTGATTTTCATGTCTCCGGTGATTTAAGAAGTATAGCGTTCTCATCCTCCGCAGCTCTGAGCTTCTTCTCCATATCTTCTAAGGCCAACGCGAAATCATGTGAGCGGTTTCAATCGCCTCGGCCTGCGGCTCGTCGCCTCTTGGTACATGGCGAATGTTTCCCGCGAGCTCAACGTCTAATTCGTCGCCAGACTCCCCGTGAAGGCTAATCATGCCGCGCCTCATTGTTCTCCGGCGGCGAGGCGGTTGTTTTCATCATGGATCTCCTTGAATCTCTTCATCACCACCGCAAGGGTGATGTCCGCGGGCAGCTCACGGGCTGGGAGTGCTATCTTGGCGTGTCGCCATAGAGGAAGATGGTGATGCCATCGGAGAAGGTGGAAGGCGGAAGCCGGAAGTAGAAGATGAGCGTAAGGCTGAAGGCGACGGAGGTCGGCGTGGACATCGGTCTTCTATTTATAACATGAGTCACACGAAGTTGCTTCTCGCGATCGTGTGAGGAATAAATAAATTAATTGTCTTTTCCAATAATATTTCATTTCTTCGAGATAGATATCACACCGGCAAAACCTAGATATGACGTAAAAATCGACCGATGTATTTCAAGTGATGTGAATAAATACAAATAAAATAATTTTTATTAGGAATTTCTAAGGACAATGCGTACATAAATAATTTTACCGATACAAGTTGGAAAACATATAACTTCCATTTCTCAAGCTTCCTCGTCAATTTCATGCTCTTTCAATCCCTGCCTTGCGATCCAACAAGGCAATGACTTCCATGTTATCGACCCCACTTCCAACCTTGGGTGAGTCAAGCCAGACTAAAAAATTTAACATATTGCTCGCCCATGACCAAACTTGGTCGTCAAAATATTGTAACACAACATCCGTATGAATTGCTATCACCCTTTTCGGTGTTTGATGCCAATTGGGAATGGTTCTAACATGCATAATGCACGGAGGTAATAGACAAACTCGCACCCTTTGGACTGAAAGTTCTGCTGAAGACGATTATCTCCCCATTAACGAATCTTGAGATATATCTTAACAATGTAGAGTCCTTCAATCTTTCCTGCCCCCGTGCATGTCGGCCAAGAAAAATCATCTACTTCCCACAAATAAGAACCCTCAAGATTATCTTCTTCACATTTATCCTCATCTACCGAGCTTATCTTTGCCGCGATCAAGGGCACATTAAACCTGTAGATCCTGTTGGCGACTTTGCACCTGAGCTGGAATTCTTCTTCCGTTGGTAGATTCGCCTCATCTTGAGCAAATCGAGACTCCAGCCTCTCATATGCTTCTTTAAGCTTTTATAGCATTGCCGGTATAATTAGATACTTCAAACATCTCTTTGTCCAAATCCTCTTCAAAAATCTAGGCCTAAGTTTACCCATTCGGCCAAGATGCCGATAAGCTTCGTCTTCCCTAGCACACATTCGTAACATAGACGGGTTCCTCGGTATATCACTTAGCAATAAGTATTCTTTTGCCTTCCACTAAAATTGGCGTTATGTCGGACAACTTCTTTTCATCCTCATCCCCATCCTCATCACCTTGAATCATCTCCCTCCTCTGGTTCACCCAAGGCCGGTGCGTCCGAAGCTAAAACTCCTACATTCTTGCTCTTCTTCTTGTAGATCTATCTCCATTTCTACGTCATAGTCGACATCATCACACATAACTGACCCCCTTGGCTTAAAGATTTCATTGTTTCCGTTGTATCTTGGTTTGGCCGGCGAGAATGCAATAACTAGCAAATGCAAAATAACAAAGAGAAATAAGATACCTTCTTAAGCACAAGGGCGCACCGGGAGGAGCCCGCTGCGGCGGATTCTTGAAAAACATCTTCCCGCTTTGCAAATGGGAAGCCGCCTCCTCTAGAGCTGGTTTTGGAATCCACGAGCGAGGGACATCCGCAAAAGGGCGTCTTGGCCTTGCACCAAGCGGTGCGGGTGAAAGCTAAAGCAACCTCGCGATAGCATCAAGCTCGCTCGCTTGTTTGCCATGATGTCCAACTCCTTGCAATAGAATCGGATAAATCGCGGTCGGCGCAACTTCCTCGTTGTCATGAGGGCGGATGCATACCATTCCGTGAACTTCACATAACAATCCATGGCCGAAACAACGGCCCGAAACAAGAAGATGTTTAGGGCGGTAAGGCGCCACACTTTGAACTCAAGTAGCGGTTGTCGATTATGAAAGGGGACAATACCGTTGTGGGGAGATTTGTCCGTACATTTTAGGGTTAGGGTTAGGGTTAGGGTTGGATCACACGACGCGAAGACTACTATGTGCAACAAAAAAGCACAATGCTTTGCTTGGCGTCAGTGTGATCCTCCGCGTTATAACATTAAAAAAAAAAATACAAAGTCTTGAGCTAGGCTTCTAAGAAAGAAATGGACTAAGAGATTAAACATAAAGCCATTGCATTAAGAAATATTATACATATGAAAAAAACACAAAGGCACTTCACGGCCTTTTTTTCAGGGTCTTTTCTTCTTGTTGTATTCAGCCATAAAATTTTGACCATAGTACCGGGATCCCTTATGCGTGGGCGCATGTCCTTGGGCATGATGGCCAGTCACGCTTGGCATGTATTGCGCAAGCCTGCGAGTCCTCGACAGGTGAGGACACCAAGCTGCTTCGAAGCCATTTGAAGAGCATTTAAAGGCGATTGTTTGAATTCCCCAGTGAATCGTATGATGTATGCGCACCACACTCTTGCGGGGAAATCTCTCTCACGGAAGCACAGCGCAAATGGGAAGCTGATAATGACCATCTCGATTACTCTTGATCGATTCTTAATCTCGCTGAGCTATTTTTAATACCGGGCTTAGTCTTCGCTTCCGCCTCTACCCTCACCCACCCGGCATTTGGAGCTGTTGCTCGGCCGACTCTTCCGGTAGCCTCCTCACCCGATCTGCGGTCGCTTCCTCGGCCGGACTCTTCCGGGTCTCCTCACATTCTGTCAGCCCCTTTTCCTTCGGGCGTTGGGCCTCCTCCTCGATTTGAAGGGTCACGGCACCTCCACGGGAGGAAACTGGAGGGCGGTGGAAAAAGAGTAAGAAGAGGCGACTTTTCCAATAATTAATCCGCATCATATTACGCCACGGTCTCTCACATTTTCATCCTCGTCTCCCAGAACCGTGCACCTCCCTACTTACTCCGGAGCCGCTTCTCCCATGATCCAATGCGAATTTCTTTTCCGGGTCTTCATTAGGCATGGTCGGAGGAGGAGAATCTCTATCGAGACTTCGTGAGTCGATGAAGAAGCGACTAATGTAATCACCGGCCTTACACCACTGGATGGATCCTTGCGGTTTTGCTTAGTTCTTGCCATGGCTTCTCGTGGATGTATGCTTTTATACCTAGAACAACGACAAAAATAGACAACCGGCGAGGAGATAAATAGTAAAAATGTATTAAAAGTAAAATATGATGGTAACGCCAAATAATTGTCACGGAACCCTAAAAAATATCTGACAAAATCACGGAACCCTAAAAAACATGACACAAAACACAAATAAAAAGCGAGATTCAAAGCTGCTTGATAGACAATTTCTTGTCGCGGCTCACTAAACTTT